>PVJS01015405.1:0-38948 GCA_004027185.1 Glis glis
GGAGAGAGAGAGAGAGAGAGAGAGAGAGAGAGGGAGAGAGAGAGCGAGAGCTGAGGCTGGCCCCGAACCCAGATCCTCCGGTCTCCGCCTCCCAAAGTACTGGGATTACAAGCGTGCGCCACCACGCCCGGCTTCTTCTAAAGTCTTTTTAATAAAGATTTTTTTTTTGCTTTAGTACATTCTTAGAATAATTATGTGTATATATTCTTATATTATACAGGCTTTTAATATTTAGCACTACTTCATTGGTCCAAACTTATGAGATCCATTCACTTGTTTATTCTGTAACAATATGTTCAGCTTCTTTGAGGTGCCGGTCTTGTGCAATCCTGCAGTGGTGAAGATCATGTAAAATGGGTTCTGCTTAGTACAGCTTATCCTGGAGAATTCGCAGCAGCGGTCCTGCCTTCTACTTCGTTATTCTCTGTGGATATTTTTTTTGTGTGTGTGTGTGCGGTACTGGGGATTAAATCCAGGTGCATTCTACCTCTGAGCTCCACCCCCAGCCCTATTTTTTATTCTTTATTTGGAAACAGGGTCTCACTAAGTTGCGGAGGCCTCACTAAGTAGCAGAGGCTGGATGCGAACCTGGATCCTCTGGTCTCAGCCTCCCAAGTACTGGGATTACAAGCATGTGCCACCACACCCGGCTTCTCTGTGTGTTGTTAATAGCTCTTGCAAGTATATTTTACCTTAGAACCGATGGGATTAAATGCGTTAAAGTGTATCTTTAGCTATTGGATTATTCCAGCACCGAACAAGATTTTCACAGGTTCTGAAATATTGTCACTGCTACAGCAAGTTCAAATTTATGATAAAAAACAAAGTGAGTTAAGTCTGTATTCTTTGTAAGTCCTCTTTATCGGATGTGACTTCTCGGCAGACAATGTAATTTCACTTTTGAGGTAGGTAATCTGCCTCAAAAAGAGGAATACCTCAAAACTAGAGCTCTTTATCCATCTTACTTCATCATAAGGTTGGTTTGATTATTTGTACTTAACCTGGGGTTGGAAGAGTTTGAGTAGATACTAATATCATCCACTACTTACTGAAAGTTAGAGATTGTTAGCTGACCAGTTTTTATTTTCCTGCTGGGCCTTATTTACTTCTTAAAAGAGTTAGGAGACAAAAATATATATGCATATTATCTAAGATTCAAATGAGAGTCACACACTGTTTTCTGTTGCTATTGGAGTGTATTTCGAACAGAATGAAGGATTATCCAAGGGAAGGTAAGTCCTACATAGGAAGGAGCCTGTTTTGGATTGTTTACTATTTCATTGTTGTTGTGGTTGTTGTTGTCACCGTTGTTCAATTTCAGTACTAAGTGCCTGGAACAATACTTAACACATAATAGGTGCTCAGTAAGTGTTTGTTGGATAAGTGGATGAATGAAAGGATGGGGTAGGGAGGAATTCTAAGCTGAAGGAGCAACAGCAAGTGTGAAGGTCTGAAGACCCATGAGACCACATTGCCCTTGGGTCAGTGTTCATTGTACTTACAACTGGAGCATAGAATTTGGGTGCTGGTAGGAGATGTGATTGAACCTAAGTAGGGGGCAGATCATGCAGTGCTAAGCAGACTTGATTAGAAATGTTTGAAGGACTTCCAAGAGAGGAATGACATAATCAGATTGCATTTTGTAAAGATTGTGATTTCTAGTTCTGCCTGAGAGACCAACAGATCCAATAGATGGTGTCACAGTCAAAACAACCACGAAACGAAAATTCATTCAAGGGAACTTAAATGTTTATTGCAATGTCCCAAGAACATTTCAGGGGGCGGTCTTATCCTTAAGCATTGTGAATCTCTTTAACCTTTCTCTCCCAGGTCTCTCTCAGAGCTCAGTTCACCCAGGCGTTATTCTTGAATCCTTCTCCTTTTATCTTTTGAAAATCTATTTTATTTTCCTGTCTCTAGCCTCCAAGGGACTTTTCTCTTGGAGCAGGAGTCCTCTAAGACAAACCGGCCACGTTCAGGTGTCTCTAGTTTCTGCTCAGCCCATCAGGCCAGGCGGAAGTCCCTTCCTTTCACCGACAGCATGGAGGTGGTTAGACACTAATGTGTTTTCTCTGTCACTCCGACAGAATGCAAATCTCCATGGGTCCTGGGGCACCTGTCTGGGTGACAGCAAGACTCTGCCTAATGTTCTTTTCCCCAGTGAATGCAAATCCTAATGGTCACACTTGAAATGAGTCTCTTTTCCACCAGAACACAGCTCTGCCACATTGTTCAAAATTCCACTGGCGCCTTGACAATGTGTACAGCTACGTGGAACGTAACTGCTCACGTCTCAGGATTTTGCCTGGGTGCTCCACATGCAGTGAACAGCACCCCTGGTGTGTGTGTGTGTGTGTGTGTGTGTGTGTGTGTGTGTGTGAGAGAGAGAGAGAGAGAGAGAGAGAGAGAGAGAGAGAGAAGGAAGCTACCGGGCAGGAGTGACAAGTGACAAGATAAGGAGGTGTAGGGCAAGAAGCCTCAGGAGAACTCCAAGAAGCTGGTTTCATGGGAAATTAGGATTTAAAAAAAAATGCATCTTTTGGCCGGGCATTGTGACGCACACTTGTAATCCCAGTACTTGGGAGGCTGAGACAGGAGGATCGCAGGTTCCTGGCCAGCCTCAGCTACTTAGTGAGGCCCTCCTCAACTTAGTGAGACCCTGTTTCCAAATAAAGAATAAAAAATAGGGCTGGGGGTGGAGCTCAGAGGTACAATGCCCCTGGATTCAATCCCCAGTACTGAAATAAATAAATAAATAAAAATTTAAGAAGATAAAAATGCATCTTTTTAGTATCAGACTTGAATTCTGGGGACTGGATTATTTTGGATGAAATTTGGAGTAGCTACTGGCAATATAGTGACTATATTCTGAATCAGGCACTTTATGTTTGTGTATTTTTTAGTCTACTAATTTGTATAGTAGTATTGAAACCTGGATACTTATTTTAGAATTTTATTTCAGCAGCATGGGCTTCCTTTAGGATCTTTTTAAAGGAAAGGTTTCTCTTAAGAAATCTTTATAGACCAATTATAAAGTTCTTTTTTCCTTTGCTAAGCAGCTACTGCTCTACTAGCTTTGTTTTTATTGGATTTATTTTAAAAGTCTATTTAGAAACACATGTATTTTGAAAAAGCCTTTGGGAAGAACTCATGTACTAAAAGATATTCTTAATATTACAGTGAAAGACACACACACACACACACACACACACACACACACACACAAATGTCTGCCGATAATGGGCTACAAGGAAGATTTTATTATATTTAGAATTAGCTCAAACTTGAAATGTTTCCATGTGATACATGAAAACTGAATGTTTTGCAGCTCAACTGAATTTTGAAAGATTTTTCTCAAAGGAATGTTCAAAGAAACAGATGGGTAAAGTACTATACATGTAGTTTTAAAAACTCATGTTCCAATAAAGTAAAAGAGAACACGAGTTCCACCGCTTCCTTTCCTCTGCCAAAAACTCCTTTTCCATTTAAAAAAGATATTGACATTCAAATTATTAGTAGTTACTCCTTAAATTTATATTAATCCATGACACAATTCATAAAAAAAGAAGAAGATGTAAAACAGACCAATCATAAACCTGGTTGGCATACTTAGCAATTCTGTCAATGAAGCAGAAATTCAACTGAACCATTTTTTGGATTCCAGCTGCCATTTAGTTTGTGTTATAATTTCACAGATGACAATAGTAATGTGTACAAGACCAGTGGCAGAGTGGACACTAGAACTTTATCACTTCCGTCTCTCGGAGCAGTGCTTTCTTTTTCTTGGTAATATTATGCTTCTGCGTGATTTTCTTTGCTTTCGAAATGAGCAATCAAAATATAGATAGATTTGTTAGTGTTCAAAGGGTCAGAATGGAAAAGGACTTTGCAGGACATGGCTAAGAGCTCTCGGGTTTTCCCCTGAAGGTGATGGGGAGTTATTGATCACATTTTTATTTTAGAAAGTCTATTTTTCACAACTCGCTGTTCTTTGCTCCTGTAATTTATATCTTCTCTTGATCCCTAACTGTCCTCATTTTTATGGTATCTAGCAATATAAATGATAGAACTGGCAATTATGTCATGTGGAAGTTGGTTTGGAGGTTCCTACATTTAGATTGCAGGCATACTTGGAGCATATGTGTATACTTAATGGCTTTGAAGTTCTTCCTTCTATTACAAAGGAAATAAATTGCAGAATGGTATATAGCTTCTGGCAAGAATACCACTTCAACTGCATTCTTGGAGCAAGGACTCCCCCCCCCCCCGAGTCTGGTACAAATTATGATTCTTAACACTGGATTTATTTTTATAGAAAGCTCAATTTATCTTAGAAACTACCATTAACAACAGTGAAAGCTACAACTAAATATTAAGGCACAGTATTTCAATGGCAAGCACTCTATCATCCCAACTTTCAGTAAAACTTTGTATAACCCATTGAATAGTTTCCCCAGCTTTATTCACATATAAAATTGCATTTAGTTGAGATGTACAATTTGATGTTTTGATATGCATATCATTTTGAAATGATCACCATGATAAAGTTAATATGTCCCATCATTTCTTGTTGTTTCTTTCTTTCCTTCCTGTCTTCCTGACATCCTACGATTCTTTCTTTTTTTTTTTCCTTTCTCTCTTTTTGAGTAGTTTCATGTGGTTTCTGCTGATGATAGAAAGATCATGGGAAATCCTGGTCTAATAGATGCTAGACTTTCTCAAGGTAACCAAGAGTTTTCACACCAACCTTGTAAGTTAACAACACATTGTATCAACTTTCCTTTTTTCCCCCTCCTAATTGTGTTCAAATTGGCAAGCCAGGAAAGGACAATCTTATTATTTAATACTCCTTCACTCATTTCCATTGATTGAATGCATGTAAATCTGAAACTTTAGAGCTACCTGGAATAAACCAAGTCCAGTGTCATAAATTTTATATACACTCTCTTCAACATTATAGAAATACTATGTTCAATTCATAGGACAAAGAGAGGATTCTTTGCCAAATACCAAACATCAAACATCTGCATCCAGATTCATAACTGGGGCTTTAAAGCTGAGGGATTCAATTCTAAATCCAGGGTATTACTGGTATTTGGGCAACACAATTCTTTGTTGTGTGAGACATCCCCCAAAGACAGGAAGTTAGAATCTCAGACCACTGACCACCAAGTGCCCATAACATTCACCAGTCAATAATGTGACTCCCCACTTTCAAGTGCCCATCAGAAGCATTTAGTTCACTGATATGGACGATATGATAACCATCCTCGCTTTATTCAAACCTCACTTTAAAAGGAATTTCAGAGGAATGATTTCAACCTTTCTGAGGCAAACTTGTACAATTTTCATGACTGACCAAATGAATGGAGCTCTTTAGGTCACTGTGTGGATGAAGAAGGCTGAGAGTTATGTAAAACCCACTGCTTTTCTCCCACTAACTTGAGACACAGTACTGTGTCCATATAGGGCTGTAACGTAGCTGCTGTACAGTGGTGTTTCCTAATTACTTGAAGTGTTTATTATGATGCCGATTTGGATCTATTAGGTTTGGGCCAGGGTGAAGATACAGAGTCATTCCAGATAAATGTTATTCAAGCTGTTACCAGTTCACCCTTTGCTTTATGCCTTGTATTAGAAGATTTTAACTTCAGGAAAACTCTTATAAACCCACAGGCAACAAAAGTCCCTTTAATAACAGCATGTAGGGGATGGGAAAGGTTGTTAGTATCAGTTGAGAACAGTATTAAAGGAAGAGAAGTAGTGACCTGTCTTAGGTTTAAGTCTTTTGACAGTGGGTAAAGGCTCAGACCTGTGTGAAGGGAGAGAAAATAAACAGCCTGGTCCCTTGGGAATAGCTACAGTCAATGGGCTCTGTGCATCACCTTTAGGAGAGAGGATCACTGTACAGATAGGAGAATACCCTCTCCCACAAATGGATTAGAAGGGAGAAGAGAAATAGTGGCCTCCTGAGCTGTGGTGGAGATGGCCTATGTTCATGGACACATCCCTCTGTCTTTACTGGGATAACTTCCAATAACACAGCATCATATCAGAAAACATATGACCAATATTCATTTTCATTCTTGGCTAGTACTCTGTGGAGGGAAGGTACTGCGTAAAACCAATTAAAAATGGCAGCCTATTTCCTATAACCACATTCTATGGTCCCTTAGTCACAGGGCTGGCAAACTTGAGGAAAGAAGTCAATTTGTCTTTAGTATCCCATTCCATGCCCCCCCACTCTGTTTTAACATTCCTCTCCTTTCTGCCATTCAAGCCTTCTAAAGAAGAAATTATTATTATACCCCATTTTACAGATAAGGAAAGTATGGGTCTGGGAGGTTAACCATTTTGCCCAGACTCACAGCTTTGGACAGATCCAGATTCACTTCCCAAGTGTGGCTGATTCTAAACTCGATGTTCTCCACTCTTTTGTCTTCCTTCTTAAAAATGGGATCCTCAAATCTGCTAACGTTTAAAGTGTTTCCCCATTTTCATAGGCAAAGTTACTTAGAACAATGACTCTTCAAATGTGGTCATCAGACCAGCAGAATAGCCATCCTCTGGGAACTTGTTAAAAATGCTAATTCTCAGACCCAATGCTAGATTTAATGAATAAAACTGGGGATAAGGGTGGGATGGGCCAAGCAATTTTCATTTTAACATGCCCTCTATGTGTGATTCTGATGTACACAGAGTTTGACAACAGCTATTTAGAGGAATTGAAAATTGAGCAGCCCCTATTGCTAGTTACTGGTCATCTGTCCCTCACCTCTTACTCACATCCCAGAGGTCACCCCTGGAGAAGGTTCTTCACTCTTTCAAGTTCCCCTGAGAATCAGCAAATGTTTGGCAATCTGAAAGTTTCCTGCAGGTTTTGTCTTGGTTTAAAATGGTGTCACATAAACTTACACTGGTTAAGTAAAGAGGCAACATTTGAGCTAAATTTAACCTGGATGTTGTGGTGGACTGCATAAAGTCCTTGTGCTTTTTCAGTGAACATTTCCATGTTTCTCCACTTCCGCTTTCAGCCACAACAGGAAGCGGAAGTTCTAAATTACCACAGAGGGCTCTTGGTATTTCCGGGCTCTCTGAGACCAGAAAGTAGCGGAAGAGACAAATATTTCTTGTTAGAGTGCCAGTTTGGTTTCTAAATCAAGGTGCGCAGGATCAAAGGTCTTTTAGGTACAGATCAGCATCCCAAACTTTGATGCTTATCTAAACAAACAACTTGGAACTCTCCCCAACCAGTTGTAGTAGGCAGGTGAATGAGATAAGGAGAGAAGTCAGTTCTAAGGAATGTGGGGGAAATTCCCACCAAATAGCTGAGAGCAAGAATACTTGAGTTTGTGGTTGCCTTTTCTTTTAATTTTTTAAGGTATAGGTGATCAAAACCTTTAATAAGTTGAAGGTTGACAGTCTTAGAACTTGAGTGAACCAGGAGGAAAAACCATTTCCACAGATAAGTTCTTTCATTACAATAAAAAAAGCAGAAGAGCTTTAAGGAGATCGGCTACCAAGAATTTTAACTGAGGTCGAGGCTAATTTAATTCCTTTCTATTATATGATGTCTAAAATAAGTGAAGTCCTATAGAAGTAGAACAGATAGAAAAGTTCATTCCATGTTTTCTGGGTTTTTGTTGCTTGTTTGTTTGTTTTTAAGCTTAGATTTTTCTCTTCCAATTGTTGTTTATTTGTTTCTATAGGGAAGAATATTCACACCAAAAGAAACTAAAGGAAATTTAGGTTACTTTTAAAATAACTTTGTAAATGAGTAATTTGTGAATCAAATGCATTTGGTGTATAACTGGGAAAAACTGATAAAGCCCACTTATTGAAAACGGAGGTCAGAGTTTTCTGCTGTTACCAGACCACACCGGGTAAGTCAGTCCACTACCGTATCCAAATGAAATAAAACTAGCCATACTTATTGTTTAGATCTGAAAGTTTCTTGCAGGTTTTGTCTTTAGAACCAGTAGTCTGGCAGCACTGTCAGTTTAAAGTGGATTAGTTATTTAATACCAGCCATAAAATATCTGAAGTAAGATAATCACATCAGGCTTTGTTAAATGTACTCATGATCAGTGATATAATAATAATGTTTATTGTTATAAACACTTTAGACCTACAGCTTGAAATTTCTAATATGATCAATGTCTCTATTTTGCATTGGACAGTGCACTATTTAGAGCATCCTTAAATACTCATATGTCATGTATGTTTCTAATCTAAAAGAACACTAATAGATAAGCACCGTTTTCTTGTAGTTTAAAGTGTCGAGTCAATATCTGGCATTGTAGTTAAGAAGTTCTGGATTCTAAGTTGGATTCTCCAGCTGGGAGAACTAATCTTTGCTTTAGATCTCCACCTTGTGGTTAGATATTTAAAATATAAATTCTTGTGGGTTTTAGAATCCTGGGTTACAGATTTTTTTCAAAAGAAAGTCAGGATGGACAGTGTCTGAAAATAACTTATTTGAGATGTATTGCATTTTTAGAAATTTATAATTCAGATTCACTGTACTTCAGAATGAGTTTTCCATCTGGGGCCCTTTTGCCACTTTTTGTTCAACTACCTTAAGAAGTTAGTTCTGGATTTCTTAAGGGTTGGAGAGACTTTTGGAGACCACCTTTGGAGTTAATGCTAGCATAGAAGGGGCCAAAGAGGAACCTGGTTAGTTATATCTTCTCATGACTTCAGTAAGCTCAAATAGGTGGACATAAAGGGTCCAGAGTGTACAATCTTGGAACACTGGGGAGATCTGTAAGAAATACTCCAAAATGTGGTTTAATCTGGTCTAAGAAAAGCAGACAGGTAGTAACTATAACATCCCATTATTTATCTTCTGAGTTTCCTCATTGTAATACAGAAATGTTGTGTGAGATCCATTGGATATACAGCCGTGCTCTGTGTAGCTTCTACACCATGTAGTTCCAGTATGAAATGCCGCCAGGGTAGGTCTGATGTGCTAATATAGATCACATCCAAAAGGGTTAGAGATATTTGGATTTGAGACTCAGTTCATAGAATTTGGTTTACAGTGCACAATAATATTTTATTATTTTCATTCTTTGACATATTATCCTTCACTTTTTTTCCCTACATCTGACAGCAAGTGCTAGTGGCTCTACCTTAAAAATATACCCAGTATCTGACAACTTCTTGTAACTTCCATCATTCAAAGCAACCAGACTGATGCTATTAGAACACAAGTCAGGTCCCTTTCAATCCTCTGCTTAAAAATAGGAACTTTCTTCTTCCTCGGTGGAAAAGCTCAAGTCCTGTGGTGGCCATCAGGACCTAGTCTAACCGTGTTACCTCTCTAGCCTCATCTCCTCTGTCACCTGACTTCTAGCTGCTGAAGCCGCATGGCCTCCTTGGTGGTCTTGGTACAGAAAAGCCTTTGAAATACTGCTCAGTCTTGCTTGAGAAACTTTCTTTCTAGACACCCTCATGGTGTGTGCCCTCACTCAAAATTCATGCTTTATTTCCTCGCCACCCATTTAAAATTGTAACACTTGAATCCTGCTTCTCTGCTTTGTTTTATCTTCCTAGCCAGACCCCATATACTATGCAGCTTACTTACTTATCTCATGTACTATCTGTCTTCTCCCTGAGAATATAAGCCCAACAAATAGGTATTTTGCTTGATTTTTTTTCAGTCTTGTATTTCCAGCACTCAAAACAGTGCTTGGCTCAGGGTAACAGTAAATATTTGCTAAAGGAATGACTGTCTTACCCATATCTTTAAGTCCCTTGGGGCCATGTCTTTTTTTTTGTTTGCATTCCTAGAACCTAGCATAGTGCTTGGCACTTGGGTTTTTAAAAATGTTTGGTGGATGAATGAGTGGCTTGACATGCCTTCTTGAGGATGCTCAACTTACCGAGCATAGAAACGTGGGATGAGTGTCTTTTCCCATCACTCATTTCAAATGTACTCTGTTGAACCATCCTTAAAAATATCTTGGCTACGTTTCATATTATACCTGTTGATTTGATGATTGGGAGGGTCTTATTTGAGAATTTAGACTGCTCATTTGATAACCTTATCCTTAAACTTTATTTGAGACTTCCTTTGATTTTGACTACTTGGTGGCCTAAAAATTGAGTGTATGTGGCTTTAAAATGTTATTCTATATTACAGCATGATGTTATAGGTTATATAGATAATAAAATTATTACTATAGTAAAACAAATTAAATATCTGTCATCTCATGTAGTAACTTTTTGGTGACAAGAGCAGCTAAAATCTACTTATTTAATAAAAATTTCAAATACCATACATTTTATTAACTATAGTCTTCATATTTAGATTTAAACTCATTCATTCTACATACATTCTCTGACCTCCATTTCCCTATTTCTTCCTCCGGCCCCTACTCCCCTGGTAGCTACGTGTGTGTGTGTGTGTGTGTGTCTGTGTGTGTGTGTCTGTGTATGTGTGTGTGTTACTGGGAACTGAACCCAGGGGCATTCTACCTCTGAGCTAGATCCCCAACCCTATTTTATTTTTTGTTTTGAAATAGGCTCGCTAAGTTGTGGAGGGCCCAGCTAAGTCGCTGAAGCTGGCCATGAACCTGTGATCCTCTTGTCTCAGCCTCACTAGTTTTCTGTCTATCTCTGAATATTGTTGTTTTTAAAAAAGATTCCATATAAAAGTGAGATCATGCATTACATTTTTTTTAGTGTCTGACTTATTCTACTTAGCATAATGTCCTCCAAGCCCATCCATATTGTGGTGCATGGTGGAATTTTTTAATTTAAGACTGAATAATATTCCATGGTATGTATGCATGTGTGTGTGTATTTCTTTATCCATTTGTCCATAAACAGATACTTAGGTTGTTTCTATATCTTGACTAGTATGAATAATGCTACAATTAACATGGGAGTCTAATCTTTATGAGGTGGCAATTTCATCCCCTTTGGGTATACCCAGAAGAGGGATTGCTGGGTTATATGATAGTTTTATTTTGAATTTCTTTAGGAGCCTCCATACCATTAAGCTTTTAATATTCATACGATTTTTCATAATGGCTGTACCAATCTACATTCCCACCAACAATGCATTGGGACTCAGTATTTTCCACACCCTCACCAACACGTACTATCTCTTGTCTTTTCGATAATAACTCATAATAGGTATGAAGTGAAATTTCACAGTGGTTTTAATTTGCATTTCTCTCCATTCCAGAGATGGGAACTCTGCCCTTCTTCCTCCAACCCAGTCTCAACTGACAGAGTGCCACCACTTTCCCTGTCTCAGAGGCTACATCCACTCAAATTCAGAACTTTCTTAACACCTCCACCACTCTATATTCATTACTTCTTCATCACCTCTAGCCAGACTCCCCCCTTCTGCAGTCTCATCCTAAAGATCAAGGATAGGTTGAGGCTAGTTATGTCTTGCCCTGAAACCTTTAATAGCTCCTGCCTCAGCCAACATTCTCACCTCTGTGACCCAATAAGCCTGACCACACACAGCTTAGAGGAAGGAAGACTTATTTGCTCAGTTCTGGAGATTTCAGAGGTTTAGTCCATGCCGGTCTGGGTCTGCGGAGTTCAGAGAATGGCTGCAGGAAGCAGAGAGAGGGAGAGAACAAAGCTCTGCTCTCACATCTGGGAGGCTAGAAGCATAGAGAAAGAGAGCAGAGGGAGGATAAATCTTATATAATCCCCAAGGCCACACCCCCAGGAACCCCTCCTTAGCAACCAAGCCCCATTTCCAACATTGCTACCTTGTTTCCATGAGGGCTAGGGGAACATTCTAAATCCAAACCTTACTCAAAACGAAACCAAAGCCCAACCCTATAGTGTTTGTCCCTTCCCCAACCTTCCCTTTTACCTTCAGGGCGTCCATGACACTCCATTGAAAGAAGGTCCTACAGCCAGGCACAGTGGCACAGTGCACACACCTGTAATCCCAGGAGTTGGGAGGCTGAGACAGGAGGATTGCAGGCTCAAGGCCAGTGTGCGATAATTTAGTAAGACCCTTAAAAATTTAGGAATTTAGTGAGACCCTTAAAAAGTTTTTTTCCAAAATAAAAAACAAAATAGGGCTGGGGGTATAATTCAGAGGTAGAACACCCCTGGGTTCAATCCCTAGTACCACACACAAACACACAAAGGAAAAAAAAAGGTCCTGCACCTTCTTTGGAGCGAGGCATTGGAAAGTGATAAATTGCTGGATCACTATTAAATGAAAATAACTATATAAGTAACTAATGTTACTGATAGGATATTAGGCTTAGAATTATTTACCACTTTGGATAATAATCACAATAAACTTTTATAAATTAATTATAAAAATTGGCAGTTCTAAAATTGAATTTCATGGGTATGGGGGTTTACTGGGGATTGAACCCAGGGGTGTTCTACCACTGAGCTACACCCCCAGCCCTTTTTATTTTTTATTTTAAAACAGGGTCTCACAAAGTTGGCAAGGCTGGCAGCAAGCTTGTGATCCTCCTGTCTCAGCCTCTCAAGTACTGGGATTACAGGTGTGTGCCACTGTGCATGGCTAGCATTTCATGTTTTTAATCTTAATATGATGGTTAAATGTAAAAGTTGAAACTCAAATTGACTTCTAAATGTCCACACTACCAATGCTTTTAGTCTATAAACAATAATATATCACTTGAATTAATATTAGTGCTGACACTATCGAATCATTTTTAAGTGTAATTTTAGCTGAAACTTTACAGTTTGCTAAGAAAACTTTCTTCTCTCAATTAATTAAAACCTAATTCTCTCTAGCTGTCATCCTAATTGTCAGTGCAAATAATTAGCTCAGTGACTTTTTAAATATATGATAAAAAGCAACACTGAGACAGGAGGATCACAGGTTTGAGGCCAGCCTCAGCAATTTAGACCCCATTTCAAAATAAAAAATAAAGTTGGACTAGGGGTGTAGCTCAGAGGTAGAACATTCCTGGGTTCAATCCCTAGTACCACACACATAGACATACACACACACAAAATATATTTTTAATATATATGTGTACATACATATACACAAACATAAAAAATAAAAAAGCTTCAGGTGTGGATGTAGCTCAGTGGTAGAATGCTTTCCTAGTATGTGTAATGTCCTGGGTTTTGTCCTCAGCATGCTCCCCCCACCTTCCCGCAAAGTTTCAGACAAGTATGTAACAGGTCTTAATGGTTTTCCATTTTCAGGGTAATAAAAGATTGCAGATATTACATTGAATTATTGCAAAATCCAAAATCTCATTTTAATTCTAGACAGGCTATCTTAAGTTACAAGTGAGTTGCACTGAATCAGATGGGATATGCACAGCTTTGAAGATAACAGTTTAAAAACCCAATTATGCAAAATGTTTTCATTCAGCTCAGAGATCTTACCCTACCATGGTTGCAATAAAAAAAAATCCTG
Organism: Glis glis; assembly: GCA_004027185.1. NCBI lineage: Eukaryota > Metazoa > Chordata > Mammalia > Rodentia > Gliridae > Glis > Glis glis. The sequence goes on from PVJS01015405.1 coordinate 13,400, forward strand.
CTACTTGAGTAAAACTACATACTTGTTACCATGTTAGACATTTTAAAAATACTTAACTATTTAATCTTTAAAATCTATACTATAAGGCATATCTTTGTTCCCATTTTATAGATAAGGAAGCTGAGACCACACTTGTGAGTGTCAGAGCTAGGATTCATGCCTCTAAGGTGTATTTGCAGTGTCAATAAATGGAGCATCCAGGATGGACCCTTGCAACTAGTTCAATATCTTTAAATTGGATAGACAATGAAAATTAGTGCTAGAAGACGGAATTGGTCAGAGTCCCCATTTTATATGGGCAAAGTGACAGACCCCAGGGAAAACAACTAGTTATTAAACTTTTGACTGGGACTCCTAAAACTTTCTTCGTTTGGTGGTGTTCCCCCCATTCTGTTTCCTTAGATAAAACAAGTTACCAGCATGAGTAAATCTATCACAGGGTGTGGTCCTTTCTCTTTAAGTCAAATGAGCTGAGTCTATGGACATTTTCTGGCAATTGTTTCCCTCAAATGACTTTAGGAACATATTATTTTATGCAATGGACCCTCTGAAAAAGTTGTCTGGAAGTCATAGAATGGAACCTGATGAAGTCTTAGAGTTCCATTAGGCCCAGTCCTTCCTTCCTTGGGTAAGGAAATCCTGTCCAAGCGAAGTGAGTAGGTGTCCCTAAAGTCACTTTCTAGTTGTACCGAAGTCTTGCTCATTCTGCCACACCACTTTAAACACTGGGGTTGGGAAACAGAGAAAAAAATGAAGGAGAAAAATAAAAGTTTTGCATTCTCAAGAGTTTTGATCCTTAAAAGTTCTTTGTACAGTGAATCCTTCTATGAAGGGAATAACAACCCACCTTTTATATATACATTTTTTTCTATTTTAGCTTACCTGATATACCTCAACTATTTTGTACTTGGGAATATGGAGCATCAGACAAGGAATTAGACACACATTTTTAAGTTTAAATCATAATTGTCCACATTTTTATTTCTTCTAACTTTGGGTACGTGGCCTATAATCATTTACCAGGCTTACAATATTCATGAATTGAAGCAGAAATTTGGCTCCATATTGCCAAATAGTTTCTGTGTTGATGAGAATTACATATTAATAAGGTACAAGAGAGTTGCTAGCAACAAGCCCACTCCTTTGGAGTCCAGCTTTGTTGTTTATTCTGCCCTATTGGCAGGAAAACTGTAGTATAACTGCATCTCATATGTGTGAAGCTAGCCAGATATTTTGTGCATGTGGTAACATGAGCTTTATCTCCCAGACCATTAATAAAGATTGGAATAAGCAAAGAAAGGGAAGTGGAAAGCAATTGTTACAGTAATTCTGAATTCATTGCTAATACAGTTGTTATAAATAAGAAACTTTATAACTTCTGCCAACATTTCTTGCTGTAGCAAGTGGTAGTTGTACTTGCTTGTGCCAATGGCCTGCACGCGAGAATGCCCAGGTGTAAGAAAACATGAGAAAAACATTGATATAACAGATGAATTATAAAGTGATAATTCACATTGCTAAGAAGTTTTTCATTTTGTAAAATGGTAATTATTTTTCCTACTAAGCTTTCTCATGGCTGTTAACATAATTTTCAGAAAATTAAAACCATGACTTGCATGCAAATATAAAGTGAACTCATGTCAAAAATTTATTCAACTAATTTATTAAAGAGGGAATCAGTAAGACATTAGAACTGATTTAAAATGCACTTGAGGACGTAGGTATTTGTAAGCAACTTAATGAAGGAATGTTAGAATAAGATTTCTGGGCTAGATACAAAAATTCGGGTTAATATCTTCCAAGGTAATAAACCATTGTCATAGTTCATTTTCTGTTGCTATAACTGGGTACCGTGGACTGGGAAATTTGCAAAGAAAAGAGACTTAATGAGTTCATGGTTCTGGAAATCCAAAAATATGGCCTCAGCATCTGCTTGGCATCTGGTGGGGGCCTTCTTGCTGGGTGGTTGACATGTGGAGGACATCATGGGCAAGATAGAGCAAGCTTGCTAGCTTGGGTCTTTCTTTCTCTCCTTACAATGCCATTAATGGCATCATGGGTGCCCCACCCTCATGACCTCATCCAGTCCCAATTACCTCCCACAGGTCCCGCTTCTAAAGTCCATTTACATATGACCTTGGGCATTAAGTTTCCAATACATGAAATTTGGAGGACACATTCAAACCATAGCAACCATAAACTTTTGTATTATCTGTTTCATAAAAACATACATTGCTGGTTGTGATGGCTCATGCCTGTGATCCCAGTACTTGGGAGACTGAGACCAGAGGATTACAGGTTCATGGCCAGTCTCAGCAGCTGAGCAAGGCCCTCAGCAGCTTAGTGAGACCCTGTTTCTAAATGAAAAATAAAATAGGGCTGGGGGTATAGATCAGAAGTAGAATGCCCCTGAGTTCAATCCTCAGTACCCCTCCACAAATACATTAATTGCAGTTTTTAATGGAAATAAATCTACAAGTTTTATAGTAATATTATCAAGTCGGAGATCTTAATTACTAGCAATTAGTAAATTCAATGGTGACATTCCCTTAGATAATCCCTTGGGTGTATTTTTTTAAAATATGGAACGCTTCACGAATTTAAAACATTTTTAAAATGTTGTGATTTTTAGTAATATAACCATTACATAAATACATATATAACCATATGGGAAAGAAATTCAAACTATTAGATAACAATAAGAATCATGTATAGAACGGCAAGGACTTAGAGGAATTCTTGGAGATGAGCAATGTGGACTGAAACCCCCCCTTGGATTTGCTACCACTACTTCTCAAATGCTTCCTGTGTGCCAAAATCACATTAGATACTTTATAAACACGATCTCTAGTGGCCCTGAAAACCAACTCTTTTATGATAACTAAACACGGGGGAGTTACATAACTTACCTGATGTCACATAGCTACTAGGTAGACGAGTCATGGTGTGGTGCAAACTCTCCACTGTTGACCTCCAATGCTTGTGCCCTAGCCTCTGTGCTCTGCAAGTTCTCCCTAGGTCACTGAAGGTGTAAGGCCCTTAAAACTTTGCACATTTCATTTTCAGCATCAGTAATGACTCTTAATACTCCTTTTAATATTAGCCCTGGAGCTGATCTTTAATGGCGATTTACTGACTGCTTGGCACTGTACTAATGCCTTATCCGAGTTGTCTTGAGTCATCCCAGCAAATCTGTGAGCAAGATCCAAGAGCACTCTTAGTTGTAGTTCAAATCAAAACATAATAACGTCAAACTAAAGTACCATTTGCTCTAAATTAAGACTCTCCAAATATCATGTGGCATAGGGTATCTATGGAATAGAGTCTCCTTCCCTCTCAGAGTTTATACAACAAGGGAGACCATGTAAAAGTAAGAACGTATTGGCATATGTAAAACTATGAAAATATTAAGCAGAAACAGATGAAACGGAGACATAAAGCATGTACCATTGGCAGATTTCTTAGAGCATTGTGAATGTTCCATACAGAAAAATGTATCATTGGTAGCTTTTAACTTCTGGAAAATCACAAGCTTGCTTTATTAAGATGGTATAGAAACTGGTTCAGTAATTTAGACTCTGACTTCTGGCCCTTAATTCAGAAATTCTTTTTTTCTTTCTAAAAAAAATAGTTCTAGGCAGGGGATTTCTTGACAGGATATAAGACCCGAGAACCACGAATTTCCTATAATTTTACATTTTGTTTTCTACTTTTACTCTGATAATCCCCAAATGGCTATTATAAGTCAATTCATTACTGTCCCCTTCCTATATCTTGTCTGAAGGAGTGTTAGAATTAGATAGCTGTGGTGTTTTGGGAAACTGAGTACATCTTATTTAAGGCTTATGGAGTTTAAATGAGTATATGTGTTAGATGTTTTGTCTGATCTTTCTTTACTAACTGTGATCTACATATCTATTCATATGAGAATTTTGTTGGATAAGAATGTGGAGACTCACAATCAAGAGAGATCTTTCGAGATCATCAAATCCACATTCTCTTTCAATGAAATAACCATTTCATAACATCCCTGAAGCATGATTGTCCATTCAGTCATAGGGAACTAGCTTGGATTCTTTCTGCCTCCAGTGTTTCCGTTTGCTATGGCTTCCAGAACAAATGACACAAGTTGGGTGTCATATAATAACAGAAGTGCATCCTCTCACAGTTCTGGAGGCTAGAAATCTCGAATCAAGGTGTTCATAGGGCCATGTTTCCTCTGAAGCCTTTTAGGGGAGACGCCTTGCTTATTTCTTTCAGCCTCTGATAATCCCAGATGTTCCTTGGTTTGTGGCCGCATACTCCCACGTCTCTGTCTTCATCAGGTGTTTGCCCTGTGTGCCTGTCTCTTCACGTGGCGATCTTCCCTTCTCATTAGGACACCAGTTATGTTGGATTAAAGGGCCACACTAATGACTTCATCTTAATTTGTTTGTATATGCAGAGATCCTGTTTTGAAATATAGTACTTTGCAGGTACCACCAGTTAGGATTTTAACATATCTTTTGGGGGAGGTCATAATTCAACCCATAACAGAGAGTGTAACTAATAGAGCTCAATGATTTGCCTGGGTATGTCCTATTACTTATGACCCTGATCTTGGATTCTTGGCTAAGAATCCCCCATATCTATTCAATCCTGAAGTCCAGCCCATCATTCTCTCTTTGTGACTTATCTGCCTGACCTGATTTTTGGGGAGAGATTCCAGACCCTCACAAATCAGAAACATCCTAGACCCAGTCTTGACTTAGCCATTTCAGGAAGCTTATTCTATTCTTATATAGATAAAACTACTAAAAGTTATATTTTTGTCTTTGGTCAAAGTCATTAATACTTCCATCCTTTGGTCCTAATTATTTTCTTTTCTGTATTAACATGTAGAATAATACATCTATTCCTAATCATAATGATATATTTTATGTGACTGTAGTTGACAAAAGGATTTCCTATTAGTATACTAAATCTCAGGAAGGGGAGAGGATCAATGAAGGAATCACTTCCATCAACATTATGTACATATATGAGAATACCAATGTCAATCTCAATACCCTGTGTGGGGAAGGGGGTTGGGGGAATGGGGAGGGAGCCGGGGGAAAGCCCACCAAGTGCTGTGCACATGCATGTCACTATCACTATGAACTACATTATGATGTGAGACTACAATGCACCAATAAAAGTATAAAAAATTAAATCTCAATAAAAATTTCTTATAGATTAATATTCAGTGACTTGCTCATGTTCTTAAAACTTGGATTCCTCATAAAGTCATCTGATTTCATATGACTTCAGTTCTGTATATTATAACCTAACTGTAGTCTTCTTCTTTGCCACAACCTTTTAAATATTTAACCACACATTTACACATCTTCTTTTCTAGTAGTTCCATTCTTACTTGTCTTCCCAAGATTAACTGTTATACAAATACTCCAAGAAACATATATGAGAATGTTCATAGCAGCACTATTGCCATTAGAAAAAAACCAAGATAGCATAAGAGTCCAAAGACAGGAGAGTGGATAATCAACTATTATATATTATTTCCATAGAATATTACTTAGCAGTCAAATTATTGAACAATAATCATAAAGATGGATACTACAAATATAATATTAAGTGAAAAAATAAGTTCCAAAAGAATATGGTAAATATGATACCCTTTTATAAAGTAAAAAAAGCCTATACATTTAGGCCTTCAAGGGTTTGAGATTGAACTATGAAACATGAAAGGAAAGAATACATAGGCACAGGATAGAAGGTGGTGGTCCCTTTAGGTGGGGTGAGACAGGGAAATGCAATGGCACCGACTACATGTTGGTCTGCAGTTATTATTGTTGTGTATAAAGCCTCCTAAACCTTAGTGCCAAAAAACAACCACTGTATTATTCAGATTCTGTGGGTCGGGTGTTTTCACAAGGCACAACGGGGATTGCTTGTAGTTATTTTACGATGTCTGCATCTCAACTGGGATGACTCAAAGAATGGGACTGAGTGGATCATCTGGAGATGTCTCGCAGTAGGTGTTGGATAAGGACTGGAATATCTGGATTCCATATGGATTCTCAGCATGAGTTTGAACTTTCTCACAGAATGATGGCTGCATCCCGAGTGAGCATCCCAAAAGAAAAAGGCAAAAGGACATGGCATCTTTATAAATTAGCCTAGTTGTATAATGTCACTTTTGCAAAATGTTATTGGTCAAGGCAGTTAAAATGATCCTTCTAGTTTTGAGGGGAGGGTATATAGATCCCCCCCCACCACTACTCAATGAGTAGAATGTCAGTGTCAAGGCATAAGAAGAGCGTGTGGCATGAGAACTATCTTTGTGACCCTTGTCAGAGATATTTTTGTGGTACGCTGTGGTTTAAATCTTAAATGTCCTCAGAGGTCCATGTGTTAAAGGCTTATTCTCCCGAATGGTGCTATGGGAGGTGGTAGAAATGTTGAGAGATTGGGCCTAGTGGTAGATTTTAGGTCATTGGAGGTGTGCCCTTAAAGGGGATTTTGGGACACCTGTCTCTCCCCCCCCCCTTTCTCTTTTTATATACTGGCCACGAGTTGATGAGCTTTGCTCCACCACGTACTCTCTGCCATGATGTGCTACCTTGCCACAGGCCCAAAATAATGGGGCCAATTGATTGTGGACTGAAACCGCTGAAGTTGTGAGCCCCTATAAATCTTATCTCCTCATAAGTTGCTTATTTCTGGGATTTAGTTACAATAATGAAAAGCTGACTAATACACAGCCTCTGCCAATGGTAGAAGGAAGTTGTCAAAATTCTTGTTTTCTAGGGCTGGGCATGGTGGCGCACACTTGTAATCCCAAGTACTTGGGAGGAAGAGAAAGGAGATCCGGGTTCGCAGCCTCAGCTACTTAGTGAGGCCCTCTGCAACTTAGTGAGACCCTGTTTCAAAATAAAGAATAAAAAAATAGGGCTGGGGGTGCAGCTCAGAGGTAGAATGCCCCTGGGTTCAATCCCCGGTACCGCAAAAAAAAAAAAAAAATCTTGTGTTCTTGCTGGATGGTGGGTTCATGGGATCTCACTACATTATCAAAAATAGATAAGAAAATAATCAAATAAATAAATAAATAATTGAGAACATTATGGATTAGTGATGCATCTTAAACCAGGTATTATAGTTATTACACTTTGGTATCTTCCCAATAAACAAGCAAAAACAAGGCTGAAGGTTCATACTTCATCTCAGACGCCCCACCTTTCTTACATGTTCTTCATTCAGTGTGCTTTCAAAGCCTCTCACTGTCTTGGTCAGGTTCTTTTCATAGCTCTCCAGTTAGTCAGCATTTCTCCCAGTACTGAACCAGAGTGCAAAGCTGGATTCTGTCTGATACAGAATATAGTGAACTATTTCCTCTTTTGATCTGTGTGAATATGTCTCTTAATCCTAAAATTTACACTAACTTTTTAGTAGCCATTTCACCTTCTTGCCTCATACTGATTTATGATCAACTGCAACTTTGCATTATTTTTTTCATTCCATACCATCTGGCATTTTTCATGGCATCGAGTCCAGATTCTCTCATTTTAAGTTTTTAAGCCACTCTAATGAATCTAAATATAGTTACTTGCATTTTCCCATGTAGAATTTTAAGTGGATGGTTTTCAGTCCATTCTTCACTCCTTTGAGATAGAGTCTTTATTCTATTATCTAATGAATCAACTGCCCTTGCCAATTTTGTGATATTACAAATCTGATTAGGATGCTGATTATATTTTGATCGAAGTTGATCAGGACTGGGCATAGAATGGAATCCTGGCAAGATTAGTCTGACATGATTTGTAAATGCAGGTTCCCTTTGTTTTTTTCTAAGGGACTTCAATTTGTCTATTTATTTCTCATTTCAAGAGAAAGTAGAGGTTATACTGGCCCAGTATATGCTTTTAGAATCTATTTCAACTGATAATATTCATTCATTCATTCATTCATTCATGTTATTGACCCTATACTAAGTGCTTCCAATAAAAAAGTAAGATGTAGTCATTAACTTCAAAGACTTTCTACTTTTGCTTCTCCTGTTCCCCACTCCTTTGAAAATTAGGGCTTTGGCTATCTTTGGCCTACTGGCCCAGATCCATTATTTCCCTACCAGTGTTGACAGCAGGATCATATTTAGGAATGCCATATTGAGAAAACAGGGAGAGGACGAGGGGGCTGGAAATTGGCACCCTGCTCAGGCAAGTCTTTGTGGAGGAGATAAAGTTTCAGAATGTCTTCAAACACTTGATGAATTTTGTTTAAATCTCGACTGAATTTTGTTAGATTTGACATAATACAGAAATGTAGAACTCAGAGCAGATTATTAACTTGTCCTGAACCACATAGTAAATGTGAAAACTTTTACTGCCTTTGGAATCCATCTTAGCATGTGGGGACTAGCATGCAACTCACACTAAAACTGGTTTTCTTTTAAAAAAATTCAACCTTATTAAATTTTTCCCTTGGAGTTTTATTTTGATATCCTGTATGGGTCCACACTACTTAGGCTAAACAGGCTTCTGGAAACAGTGCCTCAGGCATTGAGGAAACAGAGTTTTCAAATTTTATTGTAGAACCAACTTTTTTCTTCAAGGCAGTAACTTTTTACTGCCTGGTTGTGCTCCATTATTGTGCTAATAAATCTATAGGAATAAGAAATTGCGATTTTACCAGAAATGAGCCAAGTGTAATTTTTTTCAAAACTATGTTGATATTTCATGACTAACATGGAATTCATTTTACCATTCAGTTATTCTTTTCAACCAAAATTTTGCCCGATGCCATGGATATCTGCGTGTGTGCTTTTTTGCTGTTTTCTTACTTGTCTTTTCTTTATGTAGGTTCTTTCTTCTTTCAGGGTGGAAAAGAGAGAAAACAAAATAAGGATTTTTCAGTGTCTTTACCAAGTTCTTTTGTTTTTCTTCTAGGGGACTCTATTACTGGTCAGAATGAAGATGATGAGATGCGTTGGACTTGAGATGGCTTTAGTGATGGGGTAGTTTCTCATAGGCTTTCTTAGCAATAATAAATTGTTGAGATAATTGTAAGAGAAGGCCAACAGAACTAAAATAAAGAAGGTAGAAATGGTGAAGTTGTTAAAATTGTTGCCACACATTCATGGATATTTCTTCAATTACTATGTAAGTCAGTCTTGGACTGACTTCCTTACCCCCAGAGAAGGTCTATGCTTAATATTATTATTCTTAATAGTATTATCACTCTTGGTTTTTGTGGGGAAGAGGGTGAGGAGGAATGGGGAGCAGAGGCAGGGCAGGAAGGGGTGTTTAAGAGGAGGAGGGCAAAGTTGGGAGAAGGGTATTATCTCAGACCATTTTAAGTTGCTCTACCAAAATGCCAGAGACCAGGTAATTTATAAAGAATAGAAGCGTACTTGGCTACAGTTCTGGAGGACAGGAAGTCCAAGAGCATGGCGTCAGCATCTGCTTGGCATCTGGGGAAGGTCTTCTTGCAGTATCACAACATGGTGCAGGATATCTCAGAGCGAGCAGAGCAAGCGTGCATCAGCTCAGGCTCATCTTTCTTTTCTTATAAAGCCACTAAATGTCATCATACCCCCCCCCCCCCGACACCATGATCGCATTGGATTCTGCTTACCTCCTCAGAGCTCCTGGTCCAAATACCATCAGCATATAAATTTGATGACTAAATTTGTAACCTGTGAAATTCGGGATACATACCAAATCATAGAAGATGCCTTGTATAATTAGAGGGAGTCTATATATAGACAGTTAAATGAAATTTATTAAATTTTCAGCTTAAAGGCAATATGGGGGAACAGCATTGGTGATTTTGGCCAATACCATGTCATACTTTGGTGTTGGTCATATAAAAGCAAATTCAGATCTTTAGTGTCCCTTTCTATACTATTAGAGAGGAAGGAGATGGGCAGTAGCTTTGAACTGGCTACTTTTAGTTGGCTAACGAGAAGGTGAACAGAGAAAGCAGCAAATATAGGCAAATTATGACCAGTTGATTTATAAGTTGTTAAAATTAGGCATGTACTTTTTTTTGAACACAGCATGAATTTATAAACTCTACAAAATCATCTTCCAGAAGTCTATCCATACACCTGTTGTTAGTATGTGGAATAAGTTAGATAAAATTATCACAGTAAAGTTTCTGTTTTATAGCCTACTTTTTTCCCCCAGTGATTTATTATCTGTTGCCTGCTAGCAGATAAACTATCTGTACTTAACGTTTCTTTCCTGTGTTTTATCTGTAATCTCCAACTTACAACTTAAAGACTCCCATTGTTGATTGAAAAGAAACAATTATTTTATTTCTACCAAAAATTAACGTAAAGGAGTACCTGTCTACAGCCAATCTTCCATACCCCTTTTCTGAATAATGAATTCATTTGAGAATCTGTTGAAAGTATGACTCTTCTCTCCATACTTGGGTAAGTATATATACTCAATTTTGCATACAATTTCAGGGGGATAAAATTTATTTAAAGGTACAGGGATTCCAGATTAGCAATGCTTTTGGGGGACAAGGGTAGGACAGTGAGGGTAAGAATTCATTAGATTGTGAAGCTCCTAGATATGGAGTTAGATCTGGTGCAGAAACAGCAGCAGACAGGTGTTGCCCATCTTTGTACAGAACATTTCTTGATGGTGTGGGAGTCTCTTTAATTAAAATATGATGAGCGCAGCTGGCCACCAGCTCGCACTGGCAACACAACAAGAATGTCAATAAATGCATCACAGAAGAAAATTCACAGGCGCAGCTGTTTCTAATGGAGACTCTGAGTCTGTAGCCCTACAGACAAGAGTTTCATCTTTTCCATTTCACTCACACTTGCTGTAGCATCTTTAATGTTGAAAATAAACTGAGAACTTCCCTAGAATTGTTAAAAATACCACCAAGGGCATTCAGGCTTTGTAAAACCTTGGAAAAGTAGTTAATTCCAAACAACTCACCACATGTCTTATTGTGAGTCACTGAGAAAACAAAAAAATGAGCCTCAGGACTCATGACTTGGTTGTCTCTTTTAACTGGTAGACCACAATCCCATTGGCAGCAGGAAAAGGCTTGGTTCCAGGATGCAGTGCCCAAAGTGGAAGTCAGGGGGCGCCGGCGAGCCTCTAATGGCAGCTCCTGGGGAGAACACAGATGTGGTGGATCCCACGGTGGGGCCAGGCATGATCCCTGGACAAGTCAGAACACGAGGCTTCTGGTTTTATTCCCCACATTTGGCAGCTCCTTTTCTTACCACCCTCCTCAGTTTTCTTAGCTTTCAAATGGGGACTAACGTGAGACTGAAGTGAGAGAGTATAAAGAATTTTGAAATCTGTAAATCATTAGTCTAATGGAAGGTGGTGTTATTCTCCGCTTTTACTTAATTGGAAAATGACAGTAAGTAAAGTAAACTTCCCTACTGCCTTTCCCAGTAACCTCTTTTGAACTCGGTAGAAACTCTAATGCAGGCAAAATAGGGAGCTGGTATATACATATTCTTATTCCTGGCAGGGAAAAGAAAGGCTTGAAAGTGTGAATAGTGTAACTCCCACAAATTCTCTTTCTTGTCTATTGTGCTGATGAAAAAGAAAGGAATTAGCAATTTATCTGAAAGGAAAAGGAAGAGAATCAAAGTTTTGAATACCCATTATGTGCCAGGTATTTTCCCAAATACTTTACCTGTTTCATCTCAGATAATCCCTTCAACAACCAGAAGAAAATCTGTTCCTTACTTTACAGATGGGAAAGCTGCAGCTCAGACAGGTTAGGCGGCTTCTTGCCACACAGCTGGGTATCAAAGCCGGGATTTCAGTCCAAGTTCGTCCACATCCAACTCAAAAGCATATGCTCTTCCTACCAAATCACACCTTGTTCTACCCTAGGCATTTTATTGATAAACAGGCCCAAGTTGACTAAAATAGTAAATGGAATGGACCTATTTAGTTATCCATTCAATAAACCTTCCTTAAATATGTATTATATTCAGGGCACTGAGCTAAGTACTAGAAGTACAAAGATAAAATAAAACTGCACTTGCTCTTAAAGAGCTCAAAACCATGCACGACTGTAATCCTAGTCAGTACCTGGGAGGCTGAGACAGGAGGATCACAGGTTCAGAGCCAGCCTCCACAACTTAGCAAGGCTTTCAACAATTTAGCGAGATCTTGTTGTTGTTGGTTTTTTTTTTGTGTGTGTGTGTGTGTGTTACTGGGGATTGAACCCAGGGGCATTCTACCTCTGGGCTACACCTCCAGCCCTAATTTTTATTATTTATTTTGAAACAGGGTCTCACTAAGTTGTGGAGGGCCTAAGTAGTTGAGGCTGGTCATGAACCCGGATCCTCTGGTCTCAGGCTCCCAAGTACTGGGATTACAAGCATGCACCACCACGCCCGGCTTGAGATCCTGTTTCCAAATAAAAAATAAAAAGGGCTGGGGGTTTAGCTCAGAGATAGAATGCCTCTGGGTTCCATACCCAGCACCCCCCCCACACACACAAAAGAACTCAGAACCAAAGCTTCTTGTATACATCTCTATTTACCAGTAAAGAGAGACTCAGTAGAGAATGATGGAAGCAACCCCCGACTATGATTTAAATACTTCCGATTAGCAAGAATCTTTTATTTTATAAAACCTCTTAATCTATTAACATAGGATCATTTATTTGAAAATTCATACAAATATCCCGAGATAGTCGCACCACCAAGTCTTTTTTTTTTTTTTTTTGCGGTACTGGGGATCGGACCCAGGGGCATTCTACCTCCAGGCTACACCCCCAGCCCTATTTTTTTTATTCTTTATTTTGAAACAGGGTCTCACTAAGTTGCAGAGGGCCTCACTAAGTAGCTGAGTCTGGCCGCGAACCTAGATCCTCCGGTCTCAGCCTCCCAAGTACTGGGATTACAAGCATGCGCCACACGCCTGGCACCACCAAATCTTAAGCCACATCTGAGGTTCTCACTGGAGAGATGCCATTTACCCCAATGGTGAAAGAGAGAGACATAATTGTGTTACATGGGCTTGCAAGGACTACTTAACTGTCAGAGCTGTCTAGTTCACAGGAGCCTGGAGAGTGTTGGATAACAAGATTCTAGTTTAGTAGGATGACATTCAGATATCCACCAGTTTTGAACTGGTGAGACAATGCCTCCCTATCATGTGGGTAAAGCTGTATTTTTTTAAAGTATTTATTTGGGCTGGTGCTGAGTAGACATTGATCACCACTGCCTACATGTTTTGAATTTTGTTTCAGAAGGAACCCACATCTTACTGGGCCAAAGCAAACTCTAATTTCTTAATTTCAAAGGGTATCCCCAAAGACTGTAGGATAGAGTACACATGGCAAAGCAAGCTCAGTGCTTCTTCCTGGAGAAATCTGCCAGCAGGGGGCAATATTAGTTTTCACTCTTTTCTTCTACCTCAACTGCTCTTAAATCATTAAGTATAAAAAGCTATTTGGTAGAAATCTTAGGCTATAAAATATTTTTGTTGCAGGCAAAGAAGAGTAGCAGCACAGTAAAATTAAAGATAAAGCACAGTGCTGTTAAATTTCCAACGTCTCCTATAAGAATTAGGCTTATTTTTATTGCCAGGAAAACTCTAGATATTAGCTGATTATCATGCAGCAGTAGGGTTATTATCTCTTCATGGTATGTCCCTATTTTCCAGTGTAGGAGGTTCTCATTGAATAATTTATGCATAAATAAATGCTGATCAAATATATGCATTATGTACGATTGAAGTGGAGGTCGAGCGTGGAATGAGGACTCTCACACTTCTCTCTCAATTAGAATGCAATTATTTCTGTGTGTGGTTTCTCTGAATGCTTCTGATGGCATCTTGGAAAGTAATTTCTGCTCTTTCCCTGATTTTAGGACAACCTTAAATCTATAATTTTGCATTAATAGAAGACAAATGGTATTGGAGAGTTCCAAAGCTTACTTAGCATTAGTAAAGATGTTCGGCTAGGCCGGATCTGTGAAAAGTAAGACTAAGAAAATTAAAATATTACTTAGCAATTAATGGTTGCATTGAATGAGGCACTTGACAGAACAAAAGTCAGAAAAACTCAAGCTGTGACTTTTTTTAAAGGCTGAACTATGGGAGATGTAATACAAACTTTGAGTCAATACACATCTACTGGGTATCTATCTTGTTTTGTTCATTTTGGTGTGCATTTCGATTATTATTGTTGTTTTGTTACATAGGATGATAGCAGCAATATGGGTAGTTTGAATTTGTTGGCATAATGCCCAATTTTTTCAGCATCTGTTAAATATGTTTCTAATTTTGTACTCTCCGTTTCAGCCTATAGCTAGATATTTGGCATGAAGGAATGCCCGTTGGTGGTGACTGAATGAGTCTTCATACTTCCAATAGTTCATTGCGCTTTCGTTTTTAGAAAAATCAACCTCAAGGCATAAACTACAGGCTCAGCAAAGAAACCTTTTTGTATGCACTCTTGATGTTTAGCTGTTTTGATCAGCCTATGAGTTATAACAAAAGAAATTTGTGGAGATGCATTAAATATAGAACAGTACATCTTCTACTGGAGTGCTTGGAATTAGCTTCAGTGTGAGTGGAAGGATTTTTGCTGAAATTTGCCCACAAATCTCCGGGAAGTTCTCCCACCAGAATCATTTAGAATAGAACTTTGTCTCTGCTCACATTCCTGGCCTTGGTTAACAGGTCAAGTTTCATAAGAAAGGAACACACCTGAACTACCATCAATAAGAGGGTAGCGATTTTTTCCAGAGAAAGTTGGGTTTACACTGAGCTAGGCACACTCTTGTCCCACACTGACTAACAGCTGCAGGGCCACAAGCGAGTATTGGGCTGGATTTTGTCACCAAATGTAGTCAAACTAACCAATCCATGTGCTAGTGACTGTAGTCTCATTAGCAGTCTCTTCTGATTGAATAAAGCAGTTGCAAATTATTATTGGTGTGTTTTATTTTTAAATCATGACTCTCTCCCACTCTCAATGTTTTAGTAACCTGAAATTATTCTTTCTTAGTCCTGCTCTCATGGCAATAAATTGCTGTAATGGCAATGAACAGCAATAGAGTTTTTTTTAAGGGCACATCTGCAATGCTTATTTATGTTATATAGTATCTTCAGCTTGATTTCTATTAAGCTAGCAGAATTTCCTTCAGATGTGCTGTCTTCTAAGTGTAAAACTTAATTCTGCATATAAAATATGCCCATGAAATAAAATGGATTATTTAATCCTCTTCATTGTAGAGATGACAACTGACTAAAAAAATCTTTCGTATTTCTTTTTTTTTTTTTTTTTGCGGTACCGGGGATTGAACACATTCTACCTCCGCGCTACGCCCCTGGCCCTATTTTTTATGCTGTATTTTGAAACCGGGTCTCACGAAGTTCCGGAGGGCCTCACTAAGGAGAGAGAGAGAGAGAGAGACAGAGAGAGAGAGAGAGAGACAGAGAGAGACAGGGAGAGAGAGAGCGAGAGCTGAGGCTGACCGCGAACCCAGATCCTCCAGTCTCCGCCTCCCAAAGTACTGGGATTACAAGTGTACGCCACCATGCCCGGCTCAATCTTTCGTATTTCTTAATGTTATATTTTTGTCTCATTACAATATTTTAGGGCTACTTTTTGCAGTTCTCATTTTATGCATAAACCTTAAATTTTATGCTAGCTTTAGATTTATAGAAAAGTTGTGAAGATAAAAGGTTCCCATATTACTAATATCTTATATTGGTGTGGTAGATTTGTTATAACTAGTGAACTAATATCAATATATTATTACTAACTAAATTCAATATTTTATTTATGTTTCTGCAGTTTCTATCTTTTCTGTTCCAGTATTTCATGTTATACATTAGACTTTTGTAGGCTATGGCAAGAAGTCTTGGGAGTATTTTTGGAAGGAAGACCAGAGATGCTGTCCACATCATATCATATCAAAAGTACATGGTATCAACATAACTCACCACCGTTGATGTTAATCTTGACCATCCAGCAAAGGTAGTTTTTGCCCTATTTCTCCTTTGTGAAGTTATTTCCCCCCATTTCTTACTGTATTCTTTGGGAGCGAATCACTATGTGCAGCCCACACTTAAGGAGTGGGGGTCTCTCCTCCATCTCTTTGAGCAGGGAGTACCTAACCTATATTACTTGGGATTCTTCTACATGGGATATTTGTCTATTCTCCTTCGTTTACTTATTAATTCAATCATTTATTTCTATCCTTCTGTACTCTGAGATATTCATTTTATACTTTGGGTTATAATTTGAGACTATGTTATTTATTTTGTTGCTCAGGTTGTTCCAACTTTGACCACTGGGAGTTCTTTTAACTTGCACTTGTGTTCCTTTGACATATCCCATTATTGCATGGAGGGACTTTTTGAAAAATTTTCTTGTGTTTTCTTCATTCCTGACCCTATAAGATGGTCCAGGTTTGTGTTGCAATATTCCTTGTCCCAAACTTAGAATCAACTGTTTCTCCGGGAAGCTCTGGTGCCTTTTATTGTATATAAAATCTTGACATTAGAAACCAAGATTTGGACGCCAAGTATGCTCCTTGCTTTTGGGATATTGTTGCTTCTAGTTGTTCTCAGCTGACAGAGCAAGGAAATATATAAGCGTATTAACCTGTCCATGTGCACATATCTATATTTATTTGTAGTAAGTCAAATATGTGTTCATATTGATGATTCCAACTCTAATCCAGCACCACAGGATTGCTCTAGCCTTCTGGGACTACATTTTCCTTTTACAAATCTTAATTTTCAACTGAGTATGCTTTCAAAATAAAAAAGGAAGAAAAGAAGGAAGAGTGGTTTTCATGATTTATTGTCTTACTTCTTCAGAGGAACCTGGAATTTTTCACTCTTTTGATTAATTTGATTTAAATAGGACTGAGTTCTTAAAAAAATATGAGCATTAGATATGGACCCAGTTCATCATTATTGAAGCCAACACCTCTCTCCTTTCATTAATTGGTATGGGAAAAAATTTGTGGAAGGCTGTCACCAGCTGTAGTTCTTCTGAAAACAGAACAAGAAGAGTCTTAAATTACTTTAGAAGAAATATAAGGGAAAACTATTCTGATAAAGAGTTATTGGATGTTGGAATGTAAGATAAGAAGTTAGAATTTCTTCTGTTCTTTAAAATTAGGCACGATCCCCAGCTGTCTAAAATCCTAGGTGTTTTTCTGATTTTCAAAGCTCTTTTTTCCTCCCTGAGTTCTGGAATTCTTTCCACACAAAATCAGATCTTTAGCCTTGGGAACTGAAGACATGGGAAGGAGGTCTGCAAACGGAGAAGAAAGAAGATTTTATACCTTGTAAAAAAATCATGTTTAGAACAAAAGTGAAGACAGAAAATGGATTATATCCACCACCTGAACTGTACTCTAATATCTTGTCATATTTTCAATCAACATCAAGTATATTCCCATTACAATATTGATCTTCTCCCTTTTAATAGCACCTAATAGTTAATGGAAACTGATCACAGGCACTAAGGGATATCTCCTCCTAACAAACACATAAGTGGTTAGATATTCACCGCTTCATACTATTCCTTTGTTAATTTTAACAACTTTAGTTTTATTTTAATTTTAGCTACCTTCTACTAAATTGTCCTCACTTCTACAGCACTTCAATTACCTACCTGGAGCTGGGCATGGTGGCGCATACCTGTAGTCCCAGTACTTGGGAGGCTGAGACAGGAGGATCACAGATTCGAAGCCAGTCTCAGTAACTTAGTAAGATCCTGTTTACAAATAAAAAATAAAATTGGTCTGGGGGTGTAACTTGGAGGTACAATGCCCCTGAGTTCAATCCCCAGGACCACACAAAACAAAACAAAAAGTTACCTACCTGGAGGGAAGTAATGATGTTTCACCTAAACAAGATGATTTATTTATTTATTTGTTTGTTTATTATTATTATTGTTATTGTTATTGTTATTTGCGGTACTGGGGATGGAACCCAGGGGCATTTTACCTCTGAGCTACACCCCCAGCCCTACTTTTTATTCATTATTTTGAAACAGGGTCTCACTAAGTTGTGGAGGGTCTCACTAAGTAGCTGAGGCTGGCTGCAAACCTGCGATCCTCCTGTCTCAGACTCCCAAGTACTGGGATTACAAGCGTGTGCCACCATGCCCAGCAACAAGATGATTTAAATGATTATTTTGGCCTTAGACTGATTGTTTTACAAAACAACCTGTTTTTCTAGGAATGGCACATGTAGGTCAATAATAAAAGTGTTTTGCACAGCAGCAATGGATTGTATTGGAAAGAATCAAAAGACCTGGTTTAGCCAGGTGTGGTGGCACACACTTGTAATACCAGTACTTGGGAGGCTGAGATAGGAGAATTGCAGGTTTGAGGCCAGCCTCAGCAATTTGTGAAGCCCTCGACAACTTAGTGAGACCCTGTTTCAAAATAAAGAATAAAAAAATAGGGCTGGGGGTGTAGCTCAGAGGTAGAATGCCCCTAGGTTCCATCTCCAGTAACACACACACACACACACACAAAAAAAAAAAAAAAAAGACCTGGGTTCTTCTCCTGCTGTCTGTCCACACAACACTGATGTAACCTTGGGCAAATTGCTTTGACATTTTGAGTTTAGTCTGCTCATCTTTAAAGCAGTTAGGGAAATAATTAAAAGGTTGTCGTGAATATTGAATTTGTTTGTGATTACACCTATGTGCTAAGAATATGCTTAAAGTAATCAGATGGCAGTTATTATTATCATTATTATTATTTTAATCATAATGAATTTAGCAACCATTAAAGAAACTTCATTGAATTTTTACTTATAAAAATGAATAAAACCCCACGTGTTTATAAAAATGAACAAAACACAGTCCTTCTTGTCAAGGAATTCATGGCACTGTGGCAAAAATATAAAATTAGCTTGAATTTGTAACTAATGAGAAAGAAAGTCCAGAAAAAATGCTCATGGGAAGGAAAGGCCCATTCAAGGCCAAAGAATACTTCATGGATAGTTCACAAAGCAAATGAGATAAAAACTGCAGTATCATTTTCTACTGAGGTCACAATTGTATATATATATCATATTAATGATAATACTTGGCAATATAATATAAAGCAATTATATATTTTGAAGTGTCACTGTTAAGATTTTCAATTTTACTGTAAAACGATAGGGAAAATATGGAGGAGAAGAAAACGGAGAATAATAGTGAACAGGAGAATCATGAGTGTGACAACTTATCTGACCCAACCTTTTTGTGTGAGTTTCATCTTCAATTTCCTCTTCTATGAAATGAGGACCATTATATTGACTCCCTTCATAGTTTTAGAATGAGAATTAAATATGATTAAATGTGCTAATATATAATAGGCTCTTAAAACTAGTACCTGGGGCATAGTAAGCACTCAGTAAACATTAGCCAGTACATCTGGTGAGGTGGAAGAATCATAATTACAAGCCCAAAATACACTTCCAGCATCACCTCAAATGTCTTTTTTTTTTTTTTCTGAGATACTGGACAAATCACTTCAGACTTTACTTTGATCTCTGTTAAATAAAGGTCCTTGTGTTAGTCAGCTTTCTCTTACGGTGACAGAGTACCTGAGACAATCAAGTTAAAAGGAGGAAAGGCTGGTCTTGGCCTTTCAGTCTGTGGTTTCAGTCTGTGGTTGCTTTGCTGTGTTGTTTGAGGCCTGCGGTGGTGCAGAACTTCATCGTGAGAGCATATGGAGGAAGAGGACTGTTTACAGTGGCCAGGAAGGAAAGAGGGAAACAGGAAGGGGCCAGGGTCCTAATATCCTCATCAGGACACGCCTCCAATGACCTCACTTCCTTCCACGAGGCCCCGCATCTTAAAGGCTCCACCGCCTCACAAAAGCAACACAGGCTGGTGACCAAGCCTTCAACACATAGGCCTTTGTGGGGCACATTGAATATAAACTATAGCAGTCCTGGAGTAGAAAAATGATCTTTAAAATCGTTTCCAGTTGATGTCACACAGAATCTCGTTATTTGGTATAATTAATATGCACTAATAATTATCATAAAAAATCCCTTTCCAGCCTTTGGATTAGGATAAAGGAGTGAAAAAGACTGAATGTGAGAGATGCTTGGGCCCTGACTTTATGTGGACAGCGGCTGCCTCTATGAGAGAGAAGGGGGACTTGAGAGGACACCTCGAGAGACGTCATTGAGAATAAATTTTAATCTCATCAACATTTTTGTCAGAAAGTGAAGGGAAGCCATTCGTAGTCTCTTCTTCATTAAGCATTCAATTAGGCTGTATAAGACTTCCCCAAATGGTATGAAAATAGCCTGCAGGTCTCTTGGTGTCTATTTTGGGGTGGAGGAGGGTGGATAGCTGAGGTCTTATAGACAAGACCACGACTGTAGCACAAAGCAGAATGACAAGCTCCAGAGAACTAGGGCACCAGCGGAGCCAGGGCAGGCCGGCCTGGACTGGCCACCAGACACTGTTGCTTCGTGCCCTCCCGCTTGCTGCGAGCTGGTTCACCAGTCCTTAGGCAGCATACTTCCTGTTCCATACACAAGAAAATAATTTTGCCTAAATAAGGAGTAGAAGACTGGACCCCTGCCGCTTTCCCCCTTTCTGGCTGTCCCCCTAGCTGACCACAGGCTTCGTGGCTTATTAAAAAAAGTAAAAGCAGAGTATTATATTCCCCAATGTGCACCATGACATAGTTACTCTGTGCTTTCTTCTCTTGACATTAGGACCAAAGGAGAATAGGAATGTAAACATCTGTTTTATATAAGCCAATTCCAGACTTATAACTTGATTAGTATAAGAGAATATTTGATGTGATTAATTTTCCCATTATAGCACGATAGCTTTCTGTCCTTTTATTGCCTTCCTAAGGAAGACAAGAGAAGAACAAATCTAACTTTAATTTTTCTTTTTTTTAGTGTAATCACAGTGCCAAATATAATCACTATGTAAAAGTACTCTACTTTTAATTCGATGGTAATAGCACGTTACTTACCCTGTAGAAATGTGCTAAAGTAAACATAAAATAATCCTGGGCCTCCTTACTTAGGGAACCAGATATTTTGGGAAGGATCATGGAGGATAACATCAAGCCATTTAGTGATTTGCAAAAGGCAATTCGTATGCATTACTTTATAGCAATCATCTTCACAACACTCTTTAAGTCAGTGTGTTTGTGAGCTCGGCCTCACCAGGCCCAGTGTGAAGACAACACTTAACCAGTAAGCCATCTTATTTTCTCCAGGGAAGGTAGAAGAATTTCAAGGGAGAAAACTGAATTAGAGAGAAGATTTTAGTATTGACTTAGCTGTAAATGTGCTGGCCTACTTAAAAAAAAGTTACCTTTGCATGTGCCTTATTCCTCCTCCAGAAAAGATAACATTAATGGTGATAATCTATGCAAAAGGATATTTTTGAGGCTAATTTGGTGATTGTTAGGAAGAAACTGGCAATATCCCATCATCTGCTACATGTCTACCATTTCATGTCACCTCCAGAGAAGCAGCTCCCTCTCCACTTCCATTTCCTGCTCCTGGGACCTTTCAGGTGGTCTAAGATACATCAAGGACAGGTATAAGTTCCCTAGTAAACTAAGTAGTTCTTTGACTTTTTCCTTCTGTCCCTAACTCTCTCCTAAGATTCTTTCAAGGGTGTTTGGGGTTTGTGCTTGTTTGATGATACATATGAAACTCTTTCCATAAAAGCAATGGAAAACTATGATTTTAGTCAGCTTTTTCTCTTTGGTGACCAAAATGCCTGACAAGCACAACGTAGAGAAAGACAGGTTTATGTGATGCTGACAGTGTCAGAGGTTCAGTCCATAGTCAGCTGGCTCCAAGGCAGAAACTGTGGCAGCAAGACATGGTGGAGGGATGCTGCTCTCACATCATGGTGGCAGGAAGCAGAGAGACAGAGAGAAGGGGCCAGGGACATATATAGTCCCCAAGACCCTGAACTCAATGACCCACCTCCTCCAGCCATGCCCCACCTCTGAACCTTGCTGCTCTGGGGACCTGTTTTCAGCGCATGAGTTTGGGGGGAACATTTCTTACCCGAGCCATAATAACTACTCAGTAGTTTTGATAGTGTAGTCATGGTCTCTCATTGTGTTATTTGTGACTATTATTTTAGTTCATGTCCTCATAACTTACAGCCAGAGGGTGGCACAGCACAGCTATGAAGAGCACTTGCTCTGGAGTCAGGTGGCTTGGGTTCAAAATGCTGACTCTGCGGCTCCCTAGCTAGCTCCTTAGCATCATAGGCTAAGGGCCAGGCTCTTACTACATGGGCACATTCAATATCCAAACTGTAGCAGTTAGTAAAGACCTTATATAAGCAAGTGAACAAATAGCATCTCTAGTGATCTGTCTCTTCCAAAGCACTGTGTCCTTAATGCGTATGTACATAGGTTCAAACTTTCAAAGCTTTGTCCTGAAATCAATATAATGGCAATGATAATTAATTTCAGTACTAGGGGTGGAACCCAGGGGCACATCCCCAGCCCATTGTATTTTTTTATTTTGAAACACAGTCTCACCACATCTTTGAACTTGTGATCCTCCTGCCTCAGCCTCCTCAGTAGCTGGGATCACAGGTGAGTGTCACTGCACCTGGATGATAGTCATTCATTTTTATTGAGTCCTGATTGCATTGCCAGGAGTGGGGATAAATGCATTATATGCATTATTTCATTTTGTTCTCAGGAAAAAGGGGACAGTGATCTCAGAGAGGTGAGAAACAAATGAAGTGAGTTCTACCATTGTCCTAGTTTACCACCTTTGAGTGTTTCTGGGTCTCTAAAGGTGAATGGAGGTGGAACCCTCAGCCTAGCAGACTGGCTGAGATGAAGCTGAAAGTTTAGGGAGACTTAGACGGCTAGAGTTTGTAGAAAGTTCCCAGCAAGAGATATGCAGATGGAGAACTTCAGAGATGCAAAGGGGATGCCTGTTTGATTATTCAGCTGAGTACTGATCCAAGTATGCATGTTAGGAAACTACCCATGGCCCAGGGAAGAATCATGAAGGGATTAAAGGGGAAGGTACCCACGGATGGGAATGTGCCGTCTGTTCCCACCAGCCAGACTAGAAAGCTTATGATTCACAGGGCAGTGGGTAGAGTACACAGATGGACTTTTTCTCAGGAATAGGGAGTAATTATCCTGACACTGAACACTGTTTTGGTCTCATCGAAAAAAAAAAATTAAAAGCAGGTCCCAAAAGGACCAAACTGTTTCCAGATAAATCTGTCCTAGAACAAAGTTCAAGAATGTCTGATAGCCAAAGGGTCTGAAGCCTGGAACGAAGCAATAAAATATAACTCATAACTAGGAAGAAAATTTTGAAACTGATCAAGAACTAACACAGATATTAGAATTATCAAATAAGGAAATTAAAATATTATAATTGTATCCCATCCTTTTTACACTTTAAAATGAGACATTGAAGATATTAAAAAGGATCCAAATTGAACTTCTGGATATGAAAACTACAGTGTTTGAGATGAAAACTACACTGGAGGGAACAATTGGCAGATTAGACAGTACAGAACAAAAGGTTGGAGAGCTTAAAAAAACTATAAAAATGTAACACAGTGAGAAAATAATAATTTTTAAAAATAAGCCAATAAGTTGTGGAACACTGCACGCGACCCCCATAGATGTGAGACTGACATTCTCACTTCTAGAGAACCTCATAGATATGTAATTGCAATTGGAGACAGAAAAAGAAAATTGAAAAAATAATGTCCAAAATTTTCCAAATTTGTTGGAAAGGGATAGAAGAAGCTCATCAAGACCCAAGTGCAAGAAATGTAAGGGGAACCACACTCAAGTACATCATAATCAAATTACTCAAAAATGGTGATAACAAGAAAACTCTTAAAAGTATTAAGAGAAAAAAGACATGGTTCACATAGAGAACAAATATAATGATAGTAGACATTTCTCATTAGAAAAAAGGCAAGCAAGAAGATGGTGAAATAAAGTACTGGAAGAAAAATAAAAGCCTGTCCTTTTAGAATTTTCTACCTACCTCCCTCATCATTCAGAAGCAAAGGTTAAATGAAGGCTTTTCCAAATCTGTAAAAGTGAAAGAATTCATCCCCAGCAGAACTGCACAGTAAGAGATGTTCCTACTAGTCCTGCAAGGAGACAGAAAAGACCACATGGAAGTATGGCTCTCTGCAAAGCAATGAACAGCACCAGAAATGGTA
This sequence comes from Glis glis, assembly GCA_004027185.1. Lineage (NCBI taxonomy): Eukaryota > Metazoa > Chordata > Mammalia > Rodentia > Gliridae > Glis > Glis glis. The sequence goes on from PVJS01015405.1 coordinate 37,571, forward strand.
ACCATGTAGGTAAATATATTAATTTTTCTTATTGTTTAGATCTCTTTAAAATAATTGATTACTTAAGCAAAAAATATCATTGATATAGTGTGGGGCTTAAAAGGCAGTATTTTAAAGCAGATGACAGTCATAGCAAAAAGGTTCAGGAAGGGAAAAAATGGGAGTATATTAGTTTATGGTTTTGTTTTTGTGGTGCTGAGCATTGAACTCAGGGCCTGTACATGCTAGGCAAGTGCTCTACCACTGAGCTATATCCCCAGCCCAAGTGTAAGGTTCTCATACATGAACTACTATATTACTTGAAGGAAAACTGTAATAAATGAAAGATACAGACTATAAACCCTAAAGCAACTACTAACATAAAATAGTAATAGTCAATAAGCTATCAATGGAGATAAAATAATAAAAGTAATTCAAAAGAAGGCAAAAAGGGAAAAAACCCAAAACAGGACAAACAGCAAGATGATGGATTTAAATCCAACCACAGCCTTAATTACAATGAGCGCCAATGGGCTAAACACATTTATGAAAAGGTGGAGATTGTTAGATTGGATAGAAATGAAAGACTCAATTGTTTGGTGACCTCAAGAAATATACTTTACGTATAAAGATACAAACGGGTTCAGAATGAAAGAATAGAAAACCATATACTCTGCTAACATTATACTAAGGAAAGCTAGAGTGGCTCTATTAACATCAAAGTATGTCTCAGAACAAAGGATACTAGCAGGGATAATAAAGGCAACCTCATAATGATAAAGATATTGATTAATCAAGAGGACATAATCCTATTTATACATCTAATTACAGAGCTTCAAAATGCACCAAGCAAAACCTCACAGAACTGCAAACAGATATAGACAAATCCCCAATTGTAGCCAGAGACTTTAATACCACTTTTTTTTTTTTTTTGCGGTACAGGGGATTGAACCCAGGGGCGTTCTACCTCCGCACCACACCCCCGGCCCTATTTTTTATACTTTATTTTGAAACTGGGTCTCACGAAGTTGCAGAGGGCCTCACTAAGTAGAGAGAGAGAGAGACAGGGAGAGAGAGAGAGAGAGAGAGAGAGCGAGCTGAGGCTGGCCGTGAACCTGGATCCTCCGGTCTCCGCCTCCCAAAGTACTGGGATTACAAGCGTGCGCCAACACGTCCGGCCTAATACCACTTTATTTATTTATTTATTTATTTATTTATTTATTTATTTATTTATTTTTTGCGGTACCGGGGATTGAACGCAGGGGCGTTCTACCTCCGCGCTACACCCCCGGCCCTATTTTTTTAATGCTTTATTTTTGAAACCGGGTCTCACGAAGTTGCGGAGGGCCTCACTAGGTAGAGAGAGAGACAGAGAGAGACAGAGGGAGAGAGGGAGGGA
>PVJS01015406.1:0-38947 GCA_004027185.1 Glis glis
AAAAAAAAAAAAAAAAAAAAAAAAAAGAAAGAAAGAAAAAGAAAAGCCCTGGATTTATTATTTATTTATTTATTTTGCGTTATTGGGGATTGAACACAGGGGCATTCTACCTCCGAGCTACACCCCCAGCCCTGTTTTGTTTTTTTTCTTTATTTTGAAACAGGGTCTCACTAAGTTGCAGAGGGTCTCACTAAGTAGTTGAGGCTGGCCGCTAACCTGGATCCCTCCAGTCTCAGCCTCCCAAGTACTGGGATTACAAGCGTGCTCCACCATGCCTGGCTTGGATATATTTATATAATTCCAAGTTTGATCCTGAAATCGTTAAGCATTATAACTGGAGATCCACCATTTAGTAAATAAAATGTTAACATTACTTCCGTGTATGAAATCGTGAGCCAATATAGGCAATCAGGAAAATATCTTCTCATCTACTCTTTCAATCTTAAATTTAATTTTGAAATACAGCTAGTTGTTTTTGCTACAGAAGTCTCAAACATTCATTCACAAGAACAGAATAATCTTAGATTACTTCAAGTATATTTTTCCCCTGAGTGATAAAGTATGTAATAATTTATATATATATTAAGGAAGAATACTGTGTTGATCCATTAACTTTTTGATGTTCATTTAGAAGGAAAAATATGACTTACTGAAATTTTTGTGTAGGTAGATGCAGACAATTTTTTTCTAGAAATGATTGTAGTAGCAATTAGTACAGAGTTTCCTTAGTTTTAAAACAAGTACTTGCTTTCGACTTCCCATAATGTGAAAAAGCTACAGCTGGGCTTCACTTCCATTTATAGCCATTTTATTATTTAATTTTCCTTGGTGTTCTCTGAGCACTTCATAGACCAATCTTCATATGACTTATAATCGCCTGACTGCACCATAGTCTAAAGAACCATTTTATTCCAACCTTGCAAATCATGATTTTAATGGCTTTCATTGGGGAAAGTTCTGTCCTGCTTAGCTCTGCTCCCTTAGTAGACTGTCTTAGAGGGATCATTTATTGAGGAATGTTTCACTGTGTATAAATGAATTCCTGATGGAAACTGTTGTTTTTTGTGCTGTACCTTATGTCTGTGGAATGTAACAGGACATGTATCAGGTAAATGCACAGTACAGGTTTTACCTACCTGTCTATAACATCTTCTGTGTCAGTCTATAAATAGGATTGTAGCTTGGTATTTGTAATGGTAAAAGCAGTTGGCAATTTAAAGATGTCTCTTTAAATGCTTCCTTTTTCTTTTTCTTTTTTTGTTTTGCCTTTTTCTTCTCATAGCAACATGTGATGTATTTAATTCATGGTCATTACCATCATGCTGCTCCTTGTAGGCTTTATAATAATAGAGTATAATAATAGAGTGTTAGAGGCTGGCTAGATAGCTTGGAATTGGGGAGGGGTAGGAAATAAATCATTAGTTGGAAATAAATGTGAGCCATTTATCCCCCCCTTTTTGACAATATGACTACAGTTATGAAATCAGCTGCCAAATTCAGTAGAATTATTACAATTAATGAAAGTACCAATGTGATGATTTTATAATCTGAGTTCCACTAGTGGCTCACGAATCTTAATTTGGTAATTTTTTTGGCAAAAGAATGTAGAGGGGAAGGACCTAATATTCTGCTGTGTGAACCTAAGTGTTGTTTAGTAAAAATTTACTGAAACTGGGATATGCACACTCGGCTATCGGGACATTTCCTTCTTTAACAGAAGAACCAAATTTGTGTGAACCTCTTCCATCAGCATAGAACAGATTCTCATATTTTACATAGACTTGATACCTCATATAAGAAGAAAATTTAGGCTTGTTTTTGTTTGTTCTTCTTTCAGGAAGCGAAATTAACAGATCAGTTACCACTCATCATCGTGTGTGATCGATTTGACTTCGTCCATGACTTGGTGCTGTATTTATATAGAAATAATCTTCAAAAGTATATAGAGATTTATGTACAGAAAGTAAGTAATGCTTGGATAATTTAAGGGTACAATCTTACGGTAGATTTTTATTGCTCATATTCTGGAAATCTCTCCTTTGAAATGTGCTCAGTAAGCGTAGTCTGCTAGAGTAGTTTTCAACATTTTTTCCCCAGTAGAATCTTTTTTTTTTTTTATTAAAACTTAATGTACATGCCAAATGTATGGTTGAACAAGTTGGATGGCCTAGGGGCCTTCTAACTTGATAAGCCCTAACCTCCAAACACAGTTTTCAAACTATCTTAAATATAGACATTTGAAACTTTACCTTCTCTCACTAGAAATAGAAATGCAGTTTTGATACAATTAAAGCCTTTTTATTAGTCTTCCACGATCATACTTTATACTTATTATTTGGGGTAATACTTAGGTAACTAATTAACCAGCCCAACAGAGGAGAAATAGTAAAAGTGCTTCCAGTATTTATTAGACCGTGAAGTCTATTTTTAATCTAGATTTTCTGCTACATTCTTCTGCTTAGTTGCAAATTTAGACTTTTCAGTTTATTATTGATTTTTAAAACTAAGCTAAAAGTGGGGAATGGGTTTTAATTTTTTGTTCAACTCAGCTTTGCTTATTAAAAAATGATATACTTTATAATTGTAGGTGAATCCAAGTCGACTTCCTGTGGTTATTGGAGGATTGCTGGATGTTGACTGCTCTGAAGATGTCATTAAAAACTTGATTCTTGTTGTGAGAGGTCAGTTCTCTACTGATGAGCTTGTTGCTGAAGTCGAAAAGAGAAACAGGTATAGTACCATTTTATCCTTTGTAACTGAGATAAATTAGTAGCATGGTAATGGATAAAAATCCAGCTTCTCAGTTGTCTTATAGCTACTCAGTAGCACATAGGATGATACCTGGAGATACCTAATTTAAAGGCAGTAAGCTAGCTGGTACAGCTGCAAACAAATTTGAAACACTGCAGTTGTCATATAAACAGTCTGTTCACTTGGTTTATCACTTCTCCTTTTTTGTGTGTGATGCTGGGGAGCAAACCCAAAGCTTCTCATATGCAAGCAAGCACTGTCCCACTGAACTATATCCCAGCTCTGGTTGATTACTTTTTTGCATGTTAATAATTACCAGCTGTATTGTTTGACTTCGTGTGTGTTTTTGATGTAAGCTATGTAGTAAATCTTCTTTTAGTTAGATATAATGCCAGTATCAGCTGGGCATGGTGGCACACACCTGTGATCCCAGGACTTGGGAGGCCAAGACAGGAGAATTGCAAATTTGAAGCCAGCCTCAGCAACTTTAGGCTCTCAGCAACTTAGACCCTGTTTCGAAATAAAAAATAAAAAAGGGCTAGGGGTGTAGCTTAGAAGTACAGTGCCCCTGGGTTCAGTCCCCAACACCACAAAAAACAAGAACAGCAGCTGGGCATGGTGGCGCACGCTTGTAATCCCCGTACTTGGGAGGCTGAGACCGGAGGATCCGGGTTCGCGGCCAGCCTCAGCTTCTTAGTGAGGCCCTCCTCAACCTCGTGAGACCCGGTTTCAAAATAAAGTATAAAAAATAGGGCCGGGGCTGGGCGTAGTGGCGCACGCTTGTAATCTCAGTACTTTGGGAGGCGGAGGCGGAGACCAGTGGATCCGGGTTCGCGGCCAGCCTCAGTGCGCGCGCTCTCTCTCTCTCTCTCTCTCTCTCTCTCTCTCTCTCTACTTAGTGAGGCCCTCCGCAACTTCATGAGACCCAGTTTCAAAATAAAATATAAAAAATAGGGCCGGGGGTGTAGCGCGGAGGTAGAATGCCCCTGGGTTCGACCCCCGGTACCGCAAAAAAAAATAAAAATAAAAAATAGGGCCCCGGGGTGCAACTCGGAGGTAAAACGCCCCTGGGTTCAATCCCTGGTACCGCAAAAACAAACAAAAAAAGCGGGGCATGGTGGCGCACGCTTGTAATCCCAGTACTTTGGGAGGCGGAGACCGGAGGATCCAGGTTCGCAGCCAGCCTCAGTTGTCTCTCTCTCTCTCTCTCTCTCTCTCTCTCTCTCTCTCTCTCTCTCTCCCTCTCCCTCTCTCTCTCCCTCTCCCTCTCTCTCTCCCTCTCTCTACTTAGTGAGGCCCTCTGCAATTTCGTGAGACCCGGTTTCAAAATAAAGTATAAAAAATAGGGCCAGGGGCGTAGCGCGGAGGTAGAATGCCCCCGCGTTCAATCCCCGGTGCCGCAAAAAAAAAACAACAACAAAAATACAGTATATCTAATAACTAATTCTTCACTGATAAAAGTGTGGTGTTTTCTTCAACTATGAGAGGGAAAAGTTCCCTGTGCCACTCTGGATTAAACTGATACTTAATGTATCAGTTTAAACTGATACCTTAATATAATAACATGAATTAAGAAATTTTTTTGCGGTACTGGGGATTGAACCCAGGGGTATTCTACCTCCAGGCTATACCCCCAGCCCTATTTTTTATTCTTTATTTTGAAACCAGGTCTCACTAAGTTGCGGAGGGCCTCACTAAGTAGCTGAGGCTGGCCGCGAACCCGGATCCTCCAGTCTCAGCCTCCACAGTACTGGGATTACAAGCGTGCGCCACCACACCCGGCATGAATTTCTAATATAGTATAAATGCATTTAAAACTTAATAGACTGTTAAGTGTTTTTGTTTAAGTTGGAACATTTTCAGAAACTAATGTTTAACAAATACTGACATAGTGAATGGGGTTGGTGTGTTGGTATAATAGTTGAAAGTTACTCTTGCTTTATAGAAGGGTATCAAGAAAACCTGTGGGGTTTAACTTTAACTTGCGTTGGTATAGGTGACCTACCTTTGGAATTCATAGAAGTGATATTAGAATGTCTCAAACATGTAACATTTCTGCATTTAAGAACAATAGAGATATACAATATAATACTGACGTAAAAATTTGAGCCTAATTTGAAGTGATTTTACATCGTAACAATTTTAACATTTAGAAAAAGATCCAGTGGAGTATTAAGTCTAATACCTGAAAACAGTCTTTATTGCACATTCCCAGCAAATAGGTAGTTATGGTTAGATAATTGGGTCTTTTTTTTTTTGTGGTACTGGGAATTGAACCCTGGGGCATTCTACCTCCAAGCTACACCCCAGCCCTATTTTTTATTCTTTATTTTGAAACAGGGTCTTACTAAGTTGTGGAGGGCCTCACTAAGTAGTTGAGGCTGGCTGCGAACCCGGATCCTCCAGTGTCGGCCTCCCAAAGTACTGGGATTACAAGCGTGCGCCACGACGCCCGGCTGATAATTGGGTCTTTAAGTGAACAATTCTATTGTGTTAAACCTGAATGGCTAATCTGGACACGCCTCAGCTCATCATTATTCTTTCAGTTGACATGGCATATTTGTTTGGGTTGTTCATGGTTATGAGAGCTTGATTTTTACCTTTATTAATAAAAAAAATTTGTCTTCACCTAATGGGAGTGTTCATAATAACTGAATTTGATAGCCAATGTAATGAAGCATTACCTTTTCCCTGGCTGCTTTTAATGTTTAAACCATGATTAGTCGTGATCATCAGGACCATTGGGACATAAGGTACAGCTTAGTGAAACCATGACCCTTGGTAGAATAAACTTTTGACAGCTAGAACTACTCAATCCAGTGCTTCTAAAACTACCAAATTTAAGCCGGGCATGGTGGTGCACACTTGTACTTGGAGGCTGAGACCAGAGGGTCCGGGTTCACGGCCAGCCTCAGCTATTTAGTGAGGCCCTCCGCACTTAGTGAGACCTGGTTTCAAAATAAAGAATAAAAAATAGGGCTGGGGGTGTAGCTCAGAAGTAAAATGCCCCTGGGTTCAATCTACAGTATCGCAAAAAAAAAAAAAAAACTACCAAATTAGGGGTACTTCCTGCCCTGTTTGCCTGTGAGTAATGTATATTACTTGTTAAAATTGAAAAGAACCAAGCCAGGCGTGGTGGAGCACGCTTGTAATCCCAGTACTTGGGAGGTGGAGACGGGAGGATCCGGGTTCGCGGCCAGCCTCAGCTACTTAGTGAGGCCCTCCGCAACTTCACGAGACCTGGTTTCAAAATAAAGGATAAAAATATAGGGCCGGGGGTGTAGCTCGGAGGTAGAATGCCCCTGGGTTCAATCCCCGGTACCGCAAAAAAAAAAAAAAAAAAAAATTGAAAAGAACCTCAGAGCCGGGCATGGTGGCGCACGCCTGTAATCCCAGGATTTGGGAGGCTGAGACAGGAGGATCACAGGTTTGACGACAGCCTCAGCAATTTAGCGAGACTCTTAGCAACCTAGTGAGACCCTGTTTCCAAATAGGAAATAAAATTGGGCTGGAGATGTAGCTTGGAGGTAGAATGCCTCTGGGTTCAATCCTCAGTACAAAAAAAAAAAATAGCAGAAAAGAACCTCAGATAATCTTGCCTTTATCATACCACATCTCCATTCTACTCCTACAATTTTTTTTCCAAAGTCTAGATAATTTTGTCTGGTACAAAGTATAATCTATGAATCTCATCTGTAGTCTACTCAGATATAAGCAGAAAGTTGTATCTTATAGTTCACAGATGTGGGACAGTGAAAAACGGTCTTACGAACCGTACTTCTGCGTAATGTTGGGCATCTCAGTCACCTCTCCAGTCTTAGTTTCTCAGTTGGTAATGGGATTTATGTGTGAAAGCACATTATAGACCATAAAATATTCAGTTAGCATGTCAGCAGTGTGTGCTATTCATATTATATTCTGTGTGTTTTTTTGTTTTCACTAGATTGAAACTACTGCTGCCTTGGCTAGAGACCAGGATTCATGAGGGCTGTGAGGAACCTGCTACTCACAATGCCTTGGCCAAAATCTACATCGATAGTAATAACAACCCAGAGAGATTTCTTCGTGAAAATCCCTATTATGACAGTCGTGTTGTTGGAAAGTATTGTGAGAAGAGAGATCCACATCTGGCCTGTGTTGCTTATGAACGTGGCCAGTGTGATCTGGAACTTATTAATGTGAGTATTGATTGTGAACAGAGAAGACTTTTTTAACCTATTTTTGACATATAATGTCAGGTTAGCAAATTTTGAGAGTTTTGGAGTGATTTTAGGTAATATGGAGCATTTTTGGTATTTAGATATTTTTATCAAACTTTATTTGAAAATGATTGTGAATCTGAAAGTGCCTATGATAGTAAAATGTATATACTCTATCTTAATTAGCCTTTTAACTTTGTGTGTGTGTGTGTGTGTGTGTGTGTGTGTGTGTGTGAGAGAGAGAGAGAGAGAGAAAGAGAGAGAGAGAGAGAGACATGCTGGGATCAAACCCAGGGGTACTCTACCAGTGAGCTACATGCCCAACCCTTTTTGTTTTATTTATTTATTTATTTTTAAGACAGGATCTTGGTAAGTTGTCCAGGTTGGTCTCAAACTTGCAATCCTCCTGTCTCAGCCTTCCATGTACTGGGATTACAGATGTGCGCCATCATGCCTGGCTTGGCCTTTTAACATTTTAACTGCACTAGCTTTATCATTCATATTTTCATAAACACACCTGTCCAGCATATCTGTATACACACGTGTAGATTTCCAGCCATATGAAATAAGTTTCACACGTCATGACCTTATTACCTCTTTGGAGTGTATTTCCGAAGGAAAACCACATTGTAGATAACCAGATACAGTCAGTTTGACATTTAAAGGATACTTTAAAAATCTGTTTTATTTCCGTTTTGTCAGTTGATAATGCCCATTGTCACAGTCCCGCCCCCTCTTTTTTAGGCTCACATTTTGCATTTAGTTGTCACGTTTCTTTGGTCTCCTTTAATCTGGAACTGTTCTTTAGCATTTGGTCTTTTATGGTATGGATAGCTTTGTAAAAAACAGTCTTTTTCCTATTTATAACCTTTTTTATTGAGGTGAACTACATATAACTTTTGGGGGCAGTACTAGGGATTGTACCCAGGGGTGCTTCTACCACTGAGCTACATCCTCAGCCCTTTTTATTTTGAGACAGTGATTTGCTGAGTTGCAGAAGCTGGCCTCCAACTTGGAGTCCACCTGTTTCAGCTTCCCAAGTAGCTGAAGTTACAGGCATGCATCACCGTGCCTGGTAAAACCTGTCATTTTAAAGTGAACATTTAAGTAGTTATTAGTACATTCACAATGTTGTATAATCACTGCTTTTATCTAGTTCCACGTTTTCATCACTTCAAAAGGAAACCACCCTATCTTCATTAGTTTCTCCACATATCCGTTCCCTCTAGCCCCTGACAACCACCAGGCCATATTCAGTCTCTGTGTATTTGCCTATTCTGTATGTTCAGATAAAGTCTCTCTCTTTTTTAAAAAAGTACATTTTTTGCTTTCCTTTTCTCTCATGATTCCTTGTGGAATTTAGATTATACATTTCTACCCAGAATGCTGCTTAAGTGTTGTCTTTCTCATCCAGAAGCACACAATGTCCATTTGTTTTCTTTGTGACATTCATTTTTATTAAGTTGTACCATTTCTCTATTGGATAATTATTCTTTTTATCTTGCAGATATGTGAGTAGACACTTAAGACCATGCAAATATCTTGTTGCTCTCCTTGCCCAATTTAGCATCCAATGTTTCTTAAACTATTCTAAATGTATTGATTGCAGAATGAAGGTTTTCTAATGCCAGTACTTTTCCCATATTTATCAGTCATAACTGTTATAGTCATGGACTCCTAGATTCCTGTTTTATTCAGTGGATTATAATCCATTACTGTTATTTCTGTTGATGCTCAAATCATCCCTGTTTTCACCAATGGGAACCTCTTTAATCTGGCTCCAGTGTCTTTGTGTCATGGTCTCATTATTCTTTGAGCACTGGTAGAGTAGAATAGAATATCTAAACATGATCCAACACCAGGGTAGTACTTTTTTCAAAACTCCAGAAATTAGAACTTCTTTTCTGTTGGTTGAATTTCAGTAGGAAAAATTTGGGTGTGACTTAATTAAAATTATGTGTGGAAGTAGTAGATTTCTTTTCCTGTAAAACAGTGAACAGTGATTAAATGGTTGAAAACTACTTTTAAAATTAAAGTCATGCTATAAAAAGTCCTTACTTTTTACCTTAAAATTAATATTTCCTATCTTATTTAGGTTTGCAATGAGAATTCCCTCTTCAAGAGTCTTTCCCGCTACTTGGTGCGCCGAAAAGATCCAGAATTATGGGGTAGCGTGCTTCTGGAAAGCAATCCTTATAGGAGGCCTCTGATTGACCAGGTGAAACAGGCAAATGTGTTTGTCTCCTCTTTGTAGCTATGAGTAAAATCTTTTTCCTCATCATATACACAAATAATCTCAAATGGGTCATATTTTAACTTTGAGAGAAGGCAATAAAAATAAGAGAAACTTGAAATTATACTCTGTGTAAATATGTACATTGATATAAATAATATGTATATATTACATATGTTAAGAAAATAAGTCTCCAGAAGCATGATTTAAATATATAAACTCTGTTCATTATAATTAAAATGAAAATAGCAAATCAAACATTAAGAATTGTTATTAATACCTGAGAAGTGACTAAATTTATTGAAAATATTCAAGGCAATAAGTTAACAAAGGATAAGGATTGATAATAGAAAATACGAAGTCCAAGTGAGTAAATTTTAAATATCATTAATATGCATAGAATAGTAAATAAAATGTTGGTTCCTATATACAATTGAAAACATATTTCAAAGTTATTAGCCGGGTGTGGTGGCGCACACTTGTAATCCCAGTACTTGGGAGGTGGAGACCGGAGGATCCGGGTTCGCAGCCAGCCTCAGTTACTTAGTGAGGCCTCTGCAACTTAGTGAGACCCGGTTTCAAAATAATGGATAAAAAATAGGGCCGGGGGTGTAGCTCAGAGGTAGAACACCCCTGGGTTTAACCCCCAGTACCGCAAAAAAAAATACTGAAGGTTATTATAAAGCATGTTAAATTCTGCTGATACAAGTATATATAAAATGTGTTTTTTTAATTAATTTATTTAATTTTTTTGTGGTACTGGGGATGGAACCCAGGGCATTCTACCTCGGAGCTACACCCCCAGCCCTATTTTTTTATTCTTTATTTTGAAACAGGGTCTCACTAAGTTGCGAGGGCCTCACTAAGTAGCTGAGGCTGGCGTGAACCTGCGATCCTCCTGTCTCAGCTTCCCAAGTACTGGTATTACAAGTGTGCGCCACCACGCCCAGCCATTGTATAAAATGTTTTGAAAAAGAATAGAGACTATTTTAATCTTCCTTCCTAGAGAGGATTTCTTTCCTTTTTTTTTTTTTTCTTTCTATTTTCTAGAGAGCATTTCTAAAGAACATTCCTACATAAAGCCTCCTGGGGAAAAATACTCATTGCAGCATCTGGGCATCACACAAATACCAAAATTAGGGGGATTACTGATTTTCTAATTTCTCATCTAAGTGGTCGAATTACATGTAGTCATAAAAGTGACAATGATGAGTATTAGATGAATAATGTTATAATCAGGGAGAAGATAGAAATTATATAATTAAGGTGATTTTAAGGTTTTTTTCTTTAAACAGGAGAATTGCACATAGTAGACATTCATATAGGTTTATTTAAAAAGACTTTCAAACCGGGCGTGGTGGCGCACACTTGTAATCCCAGTACTTTGGGAGGTGGAGACCGGAGGATCCGGGTTCGCGGCCAGCCTCAGCTCTAGCGCGCTCACTCGCTCTCTCTCTCTCTCTCTCTCTCTCTCTCTCTCTCCTTAGCGAGGCCCTCCACAACTTCGTGAGACCCGGTTTCAAAATAAAGTATAAAAAAAATAGGGCCGGGGCGTAGTGCGGAGGTAGAACGCCCCTGCGTTCAATCCCCGGTACCGCAAAAAAAAAAAAAAAAAGACTTTCAAATGGTAAATTTTGGGGTATTTTTCTGCCTATTTCAACTCTTTTTATTTTTTTTCCCCTTTGGGTGCTTGGGATTGAACCTCCAGGAGCATTTTACCTCCAAGCTATACCTCCAGCCCTATGCCCTATGTTTATTTTCATTTTTATCTTTATTTTTGTTTTTGAAACAGGGTCTCACTAGATTGATGAGTCATACTACTTGCCGAGGCTGTCCTCTGACCTGCAATCCTCCTGTCTCAGCCTCCCAAGTACTGGGATTACAGAAATGTGCCACCATGCCTGGCTCTATTTCAACTTTTTTAGTGAGGGGCCAATTTACTCTTATTAAATAACAACTTTTAAACCCACCTTGATTTCGATATCCATTCCCTGTCTATCCTCTGTAGGTTGTACAGACAGCCTTGTCTGAGACTCAGGACCCTGAAGAAGTGTCAGTAACAGTAAAGGCTTTCATGACTGCAGACCTTCCCAATGAACTCATTGAACTGCTGGAAAAAATCGTCCTTGATAACTCTGTTTTCAGTGAACACAGGTATGCTATCTTAGGGATCCATTGGTTTCTCGTCATTTAATTTGGGAAGGAACAGAAAACAAAGTTTAAAGAAACTTGCCTGAATTCTCGCTCTCCTAATACTTCCTCTCTTCTCACCCTACATCCTGAGATAACCCTCCATCCCATGGCTATTGTGACTATTCTTTATTGCTGATAAACTTTTAAAATATTCCAGTTAAATGTCTTTTTTTTTATTTTGTAAAGGAATCTGCAAAACCTTCTTATCCTCACTGCCATTAAGGCAGACCGTACACGTGTTATGGAGTATATTAACCGCTTGGATAATTATGATGCCCCAGATATTGCCAATATTGCCATCAGCAATGAGCTATTTGAAGAAGCATTTGCCATTTTCCGGAAGTTTGATGTCAATACTTCAGCAGTGCAGGTAAGTCTTCAGATAACAGCTTAAATGTAACTGCTTTGGGTAAGATGCATTTTATCCTAACTGTAATTTAAAAATGGTTACCTAGGTCCTGATTGAGCATATTGGGAATTTGGATCGGGCATATGAATTTGCTGAACGTTGCAATGAACCTGCTGTCTGGAGTCAACTTGCGAAAGCCCAGTTGCAGAAAGGAATGGTAAAAGAAGCCATTGACTCTTACATCAAAGCAGATGACCCTTCATCCTACATGGAAGTTGTTCAGGCTGCCAACACTAGTGGTATGACTTCTTACCTTTATGTGCTTGGTGCCACGGCAAATGATTAGGCTAAACTTTAACACATCTATTTTGAATTGTGTAGGAGTTGGATACTACTTGGTTACTTGTGAAAATTTTAGCCTTCCATCTTGGTCCAGGTAAAGACAGGCTGCCTTTTGTGAATGTGTAAGACACATGGGGAATATTAAATTTTTTTTTTTTTTTTTTGCGGTACCAGGGATTGAACGTGGGGGCGTTCTACCTCCGCGCTACGCCCCCAGCCCTATTTTTTATACTTTATTTTGAAATCGGGTCTCACGAAGTTGTGGAGGGCCTCGCTAAGGAGAAAGAGAGAGAGAGAGACAGAGACAGAGACAGAGCTGAGGTTGGCCACGAACCCAGATCCTCCAGTCTCCGCCTCCCAAAGTACTGGGATTACAAGCGTGCGCCACCACGCCTGGCATTAATTTTGTTTTGAAGTCTCATAAAATCCTGATAGAACTATAGTTTAATAACGTTAAGGGAAAAAGGAATTCAGCTACTCATTTGATAATACAGAAGTTGTAATAGAATTTTTGCGATTTTAAGTGGACTGCAGAGTTTTTACTTGTCATTCTCTGTAATGTTTCCTTGAAAAGGAAATTAATGGCAGTTCTCATTTGGTTGAAAAGATAAACTCTAGATGTTACTGTCTGAACTTTTTTTTTCCCTGTACTTAGGAAACTGGGAAGAACTGGTGAAGTACTTGCAGATGGCCCGTAAGAAGGCTCGGGAATCCTACGTGGAGACAGAATTGATATTCGCACTGGCTAAAACAAACCGCCTTGCAGAGTTAGAAGAGTTCATCAATGGGCCAAATAATGCTCATATCCAACAAGTGGGTTTCCTGATCAGATTTTTTAAAACAGTATAAAAATAAATGAATTAAATATTTTATTAGCTTAATAGAATCAAGGAAAAATCTTAAAGGAAAGCAGATTGTTTCTCAGTACTAGTTAAGAAATGAATTTGGAAAAAGGATTGAGCTAAGACTAATAACTTACTGAAAATGGATTTATCTTTACCCCCCAGGTTGGTGACCGTTGTTATGATGAGAAAATGTATGATGCTGCTAAATTGTTGTACAATAATGTTTCTAATTTTGGACGCTTGGCATCTACCCTGGTACACCTAGGTGAATATCAGGCCGCTGTTGATGGAGCTAGGAAAGCTAATAGTACTCGAACGTGGAAAGAGGTAAGCTGTATACAAGCTTGAATGAAGAATTGATATTCTGTTTGAAAATGCTACTTCTACTGATTAGTTGAAATAACCAGCCATATTTATATCTGAATTCACATAATGGAAATGTTTATTATAGGTCTGCTTTGCCTGTGTAGATGGGAAAGAGTTCCGTCTTGCTCAGATGTGCGGGCTTCATATTGTAGTACATGCAGATGAATTAGAGGAACTTATCAACTACTACCAGGTAAAAAACATGTCTTATACATGAACTGAGACCCTTTGCCACAGATAGTCTCATCTTTAATCGCACATTTCTCTTACTTAGGATCGTGGATATTTTGAAGAACTGATAACCATGTTGGAAGCAGCATTGGGACTTGAGCGAGCTCACATGGGAATGTTTACAGAATTAGCTATTCTATATTCTAAATTTAAGCCACAGAAAATGAGGGAGCACCTGGAGCTCTTCTGGTCCAGAGTGAATATTCCTAAGGTAACTAACCTTTGCCACTGTGAGGCAGTGTACAGCCAAGGCTAATACTTCAAAATACTTTAAGAAAAAGGCTACTAGCTAAAATTAGAGGCCCATAGCTAAAGCAATTAAATCTTCCTTATGCAGGTGCTAAGAGCTGCAGAACAAGCTCATCTTTGGGCAGAACTGGTGTTTTTGTATGACAAGTATGAAGAATATGATAATGCCATAATTACCATGATGAATCATCCAACTGATGCATGGAAGGAAGGGCAGTTCAAAGATATCATTACCAAGGTGTGTACCTTCAGAGCTAAATGCTTCAGGAGAATGCTCTGTAGGAAAGAACTCTGACTTTATGGATTTTCCCATTTTAGGTTGCCAATGTGGAACTATACTACAGAGCAATACAGTTCTACTTAGAATTCAAGCCTCTGTTGTTAAATGATTTGCTGATGGTGCTGTCTCCACGGTTGGATCACACTCGTGCAGTCAATTATTTCAGCAAGGTAAAAATTTTGAACCAAATATCATAGACAGGAATTAAGACAAATTTGGATAACCACTCTCCCTAGAACTTCGGCAGTGTGCTATGTTTATAACAGACTTTTTTTTTTTAAAGGTTAAACAGCTACCGCTGGTGAAACCATATTTGCGTTCAGTTCAGAACCACAATAACAAATCTGTGAATGAATCACTGAATAACCTCTTTATTACAGAAGAAGATTATCAGGTAAAACCTTTCAGCTTTTGCACATACTCTCAAAGCTCAGGTTATGATTAGGTTGTAAAGTTGGTATTCCATGCAGTAAAAATGCTTTCATACTTTAGGACTGTAAATAGTAGGTACTTCTATGTCTAGGGTCTAAATTTATTAAGATTTTCAGGAAAGATAAATTTTCTGCTAATTAAATGCCACGTTCTCAGAATTTTGGGTAGTGTACATGGATCTTATAGAAGATATTTCTTTAGGAAGAAAAAACGATGTTACTTTATCTCTTAACATCTAGATCATGGATAGAGTTGAAAAAGTCTTTGATCTCTCCATAAAATTTATTTGGTATTAACTGTATTTAACTATTCATTGGTTTTCCTGCCTAATGTCTTATTAGTACCTGTCTTTTAAGTTTCTCTTGTGAAAAAATACATAAGCCAGGCGTGGTGGCGCACGCTTATAATCCCAGTACTTGGGAGGCTGAGATAGGAGGATCTGGGTTCGCAGCCAGCCTCAGCTACTTAGTGAGGCCCTCTGCAACTTAGTGACCCTGTTTCAAAATAAAGAATACAAAAAAAAATAGGGCTGGGGGTGTAGCTCAGAGGTAGAAGGCCCCTGGGTTCAATCCCCAGTGCCAAAGGAAAAAAAAAAGAAAGATAACACATAAACAAAATAGAGTTGAGGTTAAGCCAGTTCCTGGTTTGTTTCACATACTGTCAGCATGATTTTCTTTTAGGCTTAAAGCCCATGCTGATCTCTGCAGCTGAATATCATGTTGAGTTGTATCAGGAGTTTCCCTAGAGCACAAATCACACATCGTCCCAGTTTCATACAAGTTAGTCTTAATACTGGAAACTGTAGAGGAAATCGCACCTTTAGAGAATTGTACAGCACATTTGTGGACTTGATTATTAGAAATTTGGATTGAAGCTGGGCGGGGTGGTTTATGCTTGTAATCCCAGTACTTGGGAGGCTGAGACAGGAGGATCGCAGGTTCGCAGCCAGCCTCAGCTACTTAGTGAGGCCCTCTGCAACTTAGTGAGACCCTCTTTCAAAATAAACAATAAAAAATAAGGCTGGGGGAATAGCTCAGAGGTAGAATGCCCCTGGGTTCACTCCCCAGTACCGCCAAAAAAAAAAAAAAGAAAGTCGGATTGAAGAAACTTGATACCTATTCAGATAATAATTGTGTAGTCTAATGCTTGAATCTAGGCTGTCATATTACATGTTACCATCTAATGGGCTCCATGATAAAGAAGTGTGGAGCATAAATGTTAAACTAAAATAAAACACTGATTTGACATTTGGATGGATTTTTTTTTAAGGCTCTGCGAACATCGATAGATGCTTATGACAACTTTGACAATATTTCACTTGCTCAGCGTTTGGAAAAACATGAACTCATCGAGTTCAGAAGAATTGCAGCTTATCTCTTCAAAGGCAACAATCGTTGGAAACAGAGTGTAGAGCTGTGCAAGAAAGACAGCCTTTACAAGGTTGATAATGTTGGTGGGGTGGGGCTATTAAACCAGCCCTAAAATGAGGTATTATAAGTGACTATAGCCTATAAAAGTATTAGTTTTATGAATATGAGAATGGACTTTATGCCCCCATTTGAGGAAATGGTAATTAAGTCAATGGATTCCTTGTTAGCCTTGTGTGGTGGCTCACACTTGTAATTGCAGTTCTTGGGAGGCTGAGATGGGAGGATTGCAGGTTTGAGAACAGCCTCAACAATGCACTGAGACTCTCAACAACCTAGTGAGATCCTGTTTCAAAAACAAAAAAGAAGGGCTGGGGGTTTAGCTGGGAGGTAGAATGTCCCTGAGTTCAATCCTTACTACCACAAAAAATTTAAAAGAATAAAAATTTAAAAAATTAAAAGTAAAATAGGGATGGGGTATGGCTCGGTTATAGAATGCCCCTAGGTTCAATCCCCAGTACCAGAAAAACAAAAACAAAAAACCTTTTAGCCCCCAGTACCTGGGAGGCTGAGACCGGAGGATCTGGGTTCGCAGCCAGCCTCAGCTACTTAGGCCCTCCGCAACTTAGTGAGACCCATTTCAAAATAAAGAAGAAAAAAATAGGGCTGAGGTGTAGCTCGGAGGTAGAATGCCCCTGGGTTCAATCCCCAGTACCGCAAAAAAAAAAAAAAAATCTAAAAAAAAAAAAAAACTTTTAGCCTGTTATTTTTCCTTTTCTTTCAGACTTTTAATATAAATTATATAACTGAGGTTTTTCTTTTCCCCCTTGCAAACCCAGACTTAAGTATCTAAAAGTTTCCATTTTATTACTTGGTTTACCAGTGCCCATATTCTTGGGTTTAATGTTGGGTGTTCATTGGGTTTTTTTTAATAGGATGCAATGCAGTATGCTTCTGAATCTAAAGATACTGAGTTGGCTGAAGAGCTCCTACAGTGGTTTTTGCAGGAAGAAAAGAGAGAGTGCTTTGGAGCTTGTCTCTTTACCTGTTACGATCTTCTGAGGCCGGATGTTGTCCTGGAAACTGCATGGAGGCACAATATCATGGATTTTGCCATGCCTTATTTCATCCAGGTCATGAAGGAATATTTGACCAAGGTAATTACTCCTCTAAATGTATTCAGAACTAATTTTCTTGAGGATATGTAAATTTCTACATGCAGGTTTATTTTCTCAAATGGTTTTTCTGTAGTAGGATTAAGACATTTAGTTGATCATAGAATATTCCTGTTATGTGGATTTTTTTTAATAGCTGACAAATGATATTGACTAGAAAGGGAACTCAAAACTTGTCATAATGTTTACCCTCTATTTCTTAGGGTGAATAGTATGTTGTATTTTGTTTCGGTATTTGATACATTTTTAAAAAATAGCATCTTAAATGAATTCCTATAACTCAAATGTTCATTAATAGTTCTGTAGGTTCCCTTTTATTCGGTTGGTCCCTGACTTTATGTCGATGCTTGTTTCCCATGGGGAAGCTGCGTTTATATTCTTAACATCCAGTTGATCTTATTTTTTTTATAGTTTAACCCCTAATTAAAAAATATAGAGGGTTGCCGGGCGTGGTGGCGCACGCTTGTAATCCCAGTACTTTGGGAGGCAGAGACCGGAGGATCCGGGTTCGCGGCCAGCCTCAGCGCTCTCTCTCTCTCTCTCCCTGTCTCTCTCTCTCTCTCTCTCTCTCTCTACCTACCTGGTGAGGCCTTCTGCAACTTCGTGAGACCCGGTTTCAAAATAAAGCATAGAAAAATAGGGCCGAGGGTGTAGCGCGGAGGTAGAACGCCCCCACGTTCAATCTCCGGTACCGCAAAAAAAAATATATATATATAGAGGGTTAACAATTAAATAGGTTTCCTGAAAATACATTAAACAAGTTAGGGGTGTAATCACCTTATAAAATTCACTCTTCATTTCAGTGTCCCTTTTTTACTACCCTGTCCCGAACACTTACTAGCTCTCTCGTGGTAGAACATTTCACAATTATTTTAGCCGGGCATGGTGGCTCATGCCTGTAATCCAAGCTTCATAGGAGGCTGAGGCAGGAGGATCGCAAGTTCTAGGCCAGCCTGGGCAACTTAGCGAGACTCTGTTTCAAAATAAAATAAAAGGGCTGGAGATGTAGCTCAGTGGTAGAGCACCCCTGGGTTCAATCCCCAGTACCACAAACATACATACATACATACATACATACATAAATAAATAAATAATAAATAAATAAATAATAAAACAAAAAATAGATAAATAAAATCATTAGAAAAGATAATTTTGTCAAAGCAACACATACTTAAAATCGGTTTATAGCTGATCTCTTCAGCATGCCCGAGTAAAGGGGGAAATCACTACTAACAACCCCCACTGTATTGAATTTTTCCACCTAATTAGATACTGTTGTATTCAGTTAAAAATTTTATAAAGAATTAGCATTTTATATATAAAGTTGAGTGAAATAATAAAATGTTTATCTTAGCCAGAGATGAGAATAGCTTCTTTTCTTATGCATAATGCCAACTTTTGAGACCTGGCTCTAAGCTGCTGTTAACCTAAGTGCTGTAAATTTTACTAGTGATTAAGCTGCTTCCTTTCACACTTACTTTAGCATAAATTCTTCTGCAGTAAGCTCTGAAGTTAAAAAGATTCTAAATTTTGCTTCCAGTATGCCCTTTATTTTCACTTCTTCATACCTTTTTTAGTGGTTAGATGTTTCTCCCCTAAACCTTTGTTGCTGATTCTACCTTTTTATGCTCAATATGGAATTTGATTTTTTTCTAAGCTGCACCTTCTGAATTCCTTTGCAGGTTGATGCAATAAAGGAAAAGGTGAAAGTTGATTCTTTTCCATCTTTAAGTCTGGAGGACTAAGTCTAAGGAATTTGCATGATTTTTTTTCTTCCTTTTCTACACTGCTGCTGCTGCTTTTTCCCCCCCAATAAATTTTCACTAAAGCCTCTGCAAGTCCCTTGAAACATAACGATAATAGAGCTGTAGGACATTAGTAGATGTTTGCTACTAATCGGCTAATAGGCTTTAGGAAGGGCAGGAGGCTAATCAGTAGTTGGTTCACAGTCTGTCTCTTAAATATATTATTAAAAACTGAGTATGGTGAGTTTCCATATTAATTTCAAACTATCAGGAAATTTCTTTTCCCTGTCAGGGTATCTGGGCCATAGTAGGACTTTCTTAATACTTGAAATAAATTCAAACAGCCTCTGGTTTTATTTTATGAGCTTGCCTGACAGTTGTTGAATTTATATATGTATATATATGCCCTCAAAGGCTTTTTGGGGTTTTTTGTTTTGGGTTTTTTTGGTATTGAAGGACTGTGATCCAGTTTCTGATCTCTTGATTCTTACTAATTTTTTGCTGAAAGTAGATACGAGAGGTACTAGCTGCTTCCGAAGAGACTTCCCTCGTGTTTCTCCGGGTGTCCGGTTCTTATGGTGCTAGTCCATTTTTAAGAGAAATCAAAACCTTTTTAATCATGAGAGCCAAGCGTGCTATAATTGTTGCTAAGCAACATGATTTATTTCTGTTTATAACAAAGCAATATTAACTTCTACTTTCTGTAATATGGCACACCTCTAAAGTTAAATAAAATGTGCTCTCTCAATGATTAGTTGGCTTGTCCAGAAAGACCAAATTCAGGCACCTTTTGGTTGCTGCTTCCTTCACTGGCTTGTCTCCATCTCAGTATGAATGAAACCAACTTAAAAACTTAACCTCCGTGTCAAATTGTGGTTCGAAGGGGTGGGGAGGTAAAGGAAAGTTCAAACAAATTTAAAATTTGGGTGGGGGCAATGCCTTGGGATTTTTGTTGAACCAAACTGAAGTCACCACTGGAACTTAGGGCAAACCTGAGTAAAACGCACTGTGTGTGAGGCCCTTCAGCAGCTAGTAAGCAAGGCAGTTAGAAAGCGTGTGTGTGAAAAACAGGTAATTGAACTGCAGTGTTATGCATTGTTTTAAATCAAGCATGTACGAGTCATTGCAATTACATCATACTCTGAAACTCTTAGAGCATTGCTGTGGGCTGTGTGTGTTTCCTGAGAGCCTGTATAGCACCAGTCATCTTCAAATCTCACTTCTTGCTTCAGTACTTTTGCCTTTTTTCATGCACACATACACCAAAATAACTGACTGCATGTTAACTTTTCCTCTGCAGCATATTGCAGTCTTTGTGGAAAAGCCTTTTATTTACATTTTAATGAATTTTCAGTAGTACAGATGGAACTGAATTCAGTAACATGCTTACCCATAATTTTTTTATTTAAGTCCAAGGATCAGAAACTTTTGTTACAGCTCTTAACAAAAGCTTGTGTTCATAAAACCCTTCTCTGTTTTTCTTTTTTGAGCAATCCAAATTGGGTTAATGGAAACAAAAACTGGATGTTCCTGTGCCAGAGGCTGTCCCAGTATATAGAAAAATCAAAATTTTTGCTGAGCTTGATGTTACTCCTTCAGGGTTTTTACCCCTATGTCCAACCTGCCATGTCTATGCCCGGGCATTGTGATAATGCCAGCTCTTCTCAGTCGTCCATGTATTTCTGTAGTAGGACCTCTGTGTTCAATATCCAACTCAGACAGTAGCTACTAAACACGTTTGTTCACTTTAGATTCTTTGCTTGAGTGTCTGGAATGTACTACGCAGTTGTGGTATTTTGGTTGTTTTCTTCTTTTCCTTAGACGTTACTAACGTACAGGCATCCATGTATTTTCTTATATAACTCCTGTAGCTCACTCTCAGATACTGGTTAGGTTAGCTCAACCTTATCTGACCCTTGATGGCACAGAGCTGTGCTTTCAGTTCTATAGCTAAATAATTTTTGTTGTAAGTTTGGATGCCGAACAGTGGGTATTTCATGTGGTTCTTATATTCCATGATGGTGTGTACCTTGACATTAGGGTAATTGGTGACATGATCATGTAGGATATAAGATAGTAGTGTGCTAAAGGAAATAGCCCGCCTTCCTAGGGTAGAAAAACCACAGTGCATTTGAATGAGTTGAGTCTACTGAAGCTTCCTTTTCTCAAACTTTCAATTCCCTGGTAAATTAAGATGGATTATACCCATATTGTATCTGGTATAAAATAATTAAAATAAGTATAAAACACTATCCTAGCCTTAATGACCTTTGTTAAGGTTCAAACACTATTTTAATAGTTTCAAATAGAACCGAGGTACTGCTTTATTTTCAATACCTGGTTTTTACAACTTTTCCACTGAAGTCTGCATGTCTTTTTTCATGCGTGTGAGTGATTTTTCACTACTTGCTTTTTGAAGAAAATGCAGTGCACATTCAAAAAGGGTTCCTCGCTGTACCCCGCCCCTGAAGCTCGCCCAGCACTTAGGACCTTGACAGCCACTTGTAGTATATAACATTAAAATTTGAAATTTAGTTTTACTTGGCTTTTAATGGTAGTCCAGCTATATGGCTTGGTTGAGATACCAACTTTTACATTTTAAGCTTTCAAGTCTAATTTAAAACATAAATATAGTGCCAAAGGCAGTGGAAGTTGTATGGTGTAGGAGATTTCCGAATCTCAGTATCCTATTGTCACATGAATTTGTCACACAATTACAGAACCAAATTCTGTTAGCCCTTGAAGGAACTTTGCAGATCATTTTGTTCAGTGTTCTCATGTAGAGAGCAAATTAGAGGGCCAATGTGATGGTTTGCCAAAGTCACAGAACTAGTCAGTGGAAGAATCTAGGTATTCCAGCTCCTATTTTTCATTAATACACTTGGACTCCTCTACAAAATTGCTTCTCTCTGATCCTATCCAGTTTGATTTAGAGTAGCTATTATACAATAGACATTTACTTCTTTGGCTTAATTAAAAGCAGAAATTTTCTTCCAGAAGAAACTAGGGCAAAAATCAGGCTACCCTAGTCACATCTTAGAATATCAAGCCATGTAGCACTGAAATGTACAGCCTGCCTTGACACAGAAGTGTCGGACGTGGAGCCACTCGAGTCTTAAGCATTAGTCTGTACCTGTAACTATAGCAGCAGAGCTACGCACAGATGGCAAAAAAAAAAAAACCAGCTTCTTCCGCACAAGTGCTTGTCCAGTCTCTAGACCATTTCACATTTTTGAATACCATTTCCTTTGGGGAGGGAAGTCTTGCCAGGTTATGAGTTTATTGTTTTCGATAGGGTGTAACTTCACTTAAAGAGCGGCCCCTTCTTGTTTTCTCCCTCCCTCAGGCTGCACCCTAGCATGCCCAGTTTAGCCTGGCGCGAGCTTTTATGGCATTTATAAATCCCTCCTTTCTGAGGGTTTATAATGACAGTGCTGAAAACACTTGATTGAAGAGTGAACATTGCCATTGAATTTGAGGGGCCTGAGAATGTTCTTTCTAGTCTGTTTTATTTTGACAGAATTTAACATACTAAGGCTTTTCCACTTTCTGCCATAAACCTAGGTTTATAAATACTTTTGAGGTGCTAATTAGTATAACGTGTCTTTTTTCCAGGTGGATAAATTAGATGCTTCCGAATCACTGAGAAAAGAAGAAGAACAAGCTACAGAGACACAGCCCATAGTCTATGGTAATCTTTCTCTTTAACCTCAGAGGTAGACACTAGACACGTAACTCTTTTTTTTTTTTATGCTTTATTTTTTAAACCGGGTCTCACAAAGTTGTGGAGGGCCTCACTAGGTAGAGACAGACAGAGAGAAAGAGAGAAAGAGAGAGAGAGAGAGAGAGAGAGACAGAGAGAGAGAGAGAGAGAGAGAGATCGCGCACATGCGCGCTGAGGCTGGCCGCGAACCCGGATCCTCCGGTCTCCGCCTCCCAAAGTACTGGGATTACAAGCGTGCGCCACCACGCCCGGCGACACGTAACTCTTCAGAGACTCCTTCAAATATAAATATAACAAGCTTCTAAAGTGGAAAAGGTTTGCTGAGCTAAGGAATATTCTTCCCTGTCATTGTTTTTCTGAGGAGAGTCTTAAAACAGGCATTGACATTATTCACTAAAATAATCTTAACTATAAGGAATATCTTAAGAATAGTCATTTAAGCCGGGCGTGGTGGCACACACTTGTAATCCCAGTACTTGGGAGGCCGATATGGGAGGATCGCAGGCTCAAGGCCAGCCTCAGCAACCTAGCCAGACCCTGTTTCAAATAAAAAAATAAGAAAAGGGCTGGGGGTGTAGTTCAGAGGTAGAATGCCCTGGGGTTCAATCCCCAGTATCAAACACACATGCAAAAAAAAAAAAAAAATCATAACCTAGATTTCTGTTGCCTACTTGCTAATTGATTACTCATAAGAGACTGAGAAAGAAATAATGATGAATTCAGTTTTTAGAAGAGCAAAAGATGAGAGAATTTGTCAAGGCTGTCTTTAGTTGTGCTTTATGTAAAGAACATGTCCTCACTTTTAAGTTCTAACTGGGACAGAGAATGGGGTAGATTTTCTATTTGAGAACTTTCCAACGAGATAAGGTATTCAGACTATCAAGTGATCATTTAAAGCAATTTAATATCTTCTTACAACTGCCTGTCTAGATGACTTCTCCTTTCCATTTCACACTGAACAGATTTATTTCAACAGTGAATTTGAAGAGTATAGCTTAAGTTAAGATACTATAACCAGATGTTATTTGGAGGAAAACATAAAGATATGACCATTGTATCTCAGACTCCCAAGGAAAAGGACAATGTAGGAATCTATTATAACATCTCTTTTGGTTTTTTTTTTTGTTTGTTTGTTTTTTGCAGCACTAGGGATGGAACCCAGGGGCATTCTACCTCCTAACTACACCCCCAGCCCTATTTTTTATTCTTTATTTTTAAACAGGGTCTCACTAAGTTGCGGAGGGCCTCACTAAGTAGCTGAGGCTGGCTGCGAACCTGTGATCCTCCTGTCTCAGCCTCCCAAGTACTGGGATTACAAGCATGCACCACCACACCCGGCATGACATCTTTTTTTTTTGTAACTATAGATTAAAAAATGTCTAGGGAATTTAGGAAACAGGATAGTTTTGATGTAAACAAAATGGAGTCTTAAAGATGTTGCATGGGCCAGGCGTGGTGGCGCACGCTTGTAATCCCAGTACTTGGGAGGCTGAGACAGGAGGATCCTAGGTTTGAGACTAGTTCGAGACTGGAGGATCCGGGTTCGCAGCCAGCCTCAGCTACTTAGTGAGGCCCTCCGCAACTTCGTGAGACCCGGTTTCAAAATAAAGGGTAAAAAATAGGGCCGGGGGTGTAGCTCGGAGGTAGAACACCCCTGGGTTCCATCCCTGGTACCGCAAAAAAAAAGAGACCCCCCCAAAAAAAAAGATGTTGCATGGCATTTGAGATAAGAAACAATAGCAGGACTAAAAACAGCTTGAGTGTGTATTTTGGAGGTGTCTACTGAATTGGGCTGGCCTTCTTGGTGTTTAAGTAGGCAATTGAAATGGGGTTAGAGGCTGGGCGTAGTGGCACACGCCTGTAATCCCAGTACTTGGGAGGCTGAGACAGGAGGATCCTAGGTTCAAGACTAGCCTCAGCAACTTAGGCAAGACTCTCAGCAACCTAGTGAGACCCTGTTTCAAAATAAAAAATAAATGGCTGGAGGTGTAGCCCAGAGGTAGAATGCCTCTGCGTTCACAGTACCACACACACAAGAAAATGGGGTTAGAAATTCAAGATAGATATCAGTATCAAGGTTAGAGATGATTCTTTTGTACACTGATTTCCAAAAAGAATTTGCTTGCTAAAGACAGCTTTGAGCCGGGCGTGGTGACGCACGCTTGTAATCCCAGTACTTGGAAGGCTGAGACCAGAGGATCCAGGTTCGTGGCCAGCCTCAGCTACTTACTTAGTGAGGCCCTCCGCAACTTCGTGAGACCCGGTTTCAAACTAAAGTATAAAAAATAGGGCCAGAGTATGCCCTTGGGTTCAATCCCAGTACTGCCAAAAAAAAAAAAAAAAAAAAAGCTTTGGTTGTTATGCACAAAAAGGAGAGACACGAGGTCTCTTGTGCTGGTAGAAAACTTAGAGTTTAGTGGAAGATTACGAGTGCTGGTTTTGCAGGGTACGGGAGAGGCACTGCATGTTTTTTCTAAGTCAGGTTCTTTGCAGGCTATGTTTTCTTTATGTGGTAGATAACTAAACTTCAGAAGAAATAGTGTTAATATAGTTGTATTTTGTACCTAATGCATATTTGAATGTGTCTTACTGGCAGTCTAGCCCAGTACTATCAAGTGTGCATATGTACATTGCTTTACATGATAGGACGTTCTGGCCCTCAGCTCTGCAGTGTTGGCTTTGGGGGAAGGACCCTTTTGGGGGTGAGAATAGTCAAAAGTGCCCACCCAACTCATTGTAAGTTGTAATTGTGTTGCTAGAATGGGGGAGATTGCAGTGACATCTTGTAGCAGTGCTAACAGTTTCTCCTTGTCCCTGCTCCTTTGTGTTTTCTTCTTTAGGTCAGCCCCAGCTGATGCTGACAGCGGGGCCCAGTGTTGCGGTCCCTCCCCAGGCACCTTTTGGTTATGGTTATACTGCACCACCCTACGGGCAGCCGCAGCCTGGCTTTGGGTATAGCATGTGAGATGGGAAGCTGGTCCTGTGGTCTCCTACTTTCCTACTGAAACATCGTCTCTACCCACCTCTCAGTTTATAAACGGGGAAACAGGCAACGTGTTCTTGTAACCTTTATTTCATGAAGGACTACTTTTTTGTTTCTAACTATAAACTTGGATCGCCTATGTTAAAACCTTATTTCACATTCCGCATCTTTTTAGAATTTATTTTCAAAGGGGAATAGTATTCACGTGGGCTTTTTTTCTTCCCCCTCATTCTTTGAAGAACTGCTTAATATTCAATCTATTGTGAAGAATCTGATTTGCACTCTGTAGTGTTTAAAGAAACAAAGAAACTCTAATATTGAATCTCTTAAATTTAGTGTATGTAAACAGCTTACAATATGTATTGTCTAAATGCATTTAAATCTCTTTTATTCAAAGAAAAGCTAAAGTGAAAATCCTGGTATGTGACCCTGCAAGACTGTCATTGCCAACAAAGACAACACTAATCAGCATATCCTGCATTGGACTGCAGTGCTCTCCAAATTATTTGACAGATGCATACAGACAACTGCCTGAGTTTTAGATGAGCATACAGGCCCTCTCACCTGTGCAGGTTTCCCCAGTACGCAGATAGAAAATGCTAGTGTGTTCTGCTCACCTCCTCTGTAACAGGTACCCTTATGTTGTGCTGTATCCTGTGCTTTCTCTGTGGGACCATTCCATTCAGGAACAAAGAGCACCATGATTCCAATCTCGTGTGTATTTACTAACCCTTTCCCTGAGGTTTGTGTATGTTGGATATTGTGGTGTTTTAGATCACTGAGTGTACAGAAGAGAGAATTCAAACAAAATATTGCTGTTCTTCAGTTTTTGTTTGTGGAATTTGAAATTACTCCAATTTAAAATAAATTACTGGACTGTGGAAATAACATGTAGAATTGCAGCTTTAATTAAATACCTCTCAAACCCAAAGCACAGTAGTTTGCATAGTTTCGTACTGGATCCCGAGGTGCTGTGTAGGAAGGCGGAAGAGGAATGAGGATTAGCATGTGTGAAGACTTTGTGCATTATGTCGCGTGCATTCCTGTAGTTAATAACGTACATGCAGTAAAAAACCAAACTACAGCAGTGGGCAACATTTCATCTGTCTCCAACATTTTAACCAAATGGCACTTTAGGTTTTTATCTAAGCATTTCACTTAAATAAGTCACAGGTGTTAAGTTATATTAACTTGAAATAAACTGTATTTTAAAAAGTAGTGAACATGCTGTTTCTCATCATGATATAAGGGTGCCCAAATTACGGGTAATTTAAGTCGATGTTCTTTAAACTGGTGTGTGAATTCAGGTGTTTTGCTTATGACTGAGAATATTACTTTAAGTTAATTTCACCATCCTTTAATCCTCAGTAGTTACACAGCCCCTGCCTAGCCTTGTATTGTTCTATAACTCTTAGGCAATTTATCATAAACTACACAAAAGGGTATTTATTATTTATCATACTGGGGATTGAACCCAAGGGCCTCTTGCATGCTAAGCAAGTGTTCTACCACTGATTTATGTCCCCAGCCCAATAGAAGGGTTTTTAAAAATGTAAAGCCCCACTGGTCATGGTAGTACACACCTGTAATCCCAGCTACTGGGAGGCTGAGGCTGAAGGACCACAAATTTGAGGCCAACCTGGACAACTTAGCAAGATCTTGTCTCAAAATAAATAAATAAATAAAAAGTGCTGGAGGTGTAGCTCAATGGTAGAACACACCTGGGTTCAATCCCCCGTGCTAACAAAGAACTCGAAGCCCGCACCCTTCCCTCCCCGTCCCTCCCCGTCCCCAGCATCCACCTCATCTTCCTAATGTAAACTCCAGTGTCAGCTGGAGATCACTTTTGGTTTTTCATAGTGAGAACATCTAGCTGTCCCAGGATCTCTCCTCTTTTTATTCCTTATGAACAAATCAAGAGGGAGAAGAGTGTGGTCCCTGGGAGCTTATTCTTTTCAATCAAGATTTGTTCTCCTAGACCTTTTTTTTGTGTGTGTGTGGCACTGGGGATTGAACCCAGGGGCATTCTACCTCTGAGCTCCACCCCCAGCCCAATTTTTTATTCTTTATTTTGAAACAGGGTCTCACTAAGTTGCAGAGGGCCTCACAAGTAGCTGAGTGTTCTCAGTGAGCCCCAGCCGCTAGGGAGAGTTGGAGAGTTATAGAATGGAGGAATTTAGATTCAGACTCCTGATTGAAGTTTATCATGCCAGTTTATTCTCACACTTCACACGGGGTATGGGAGCCCTAACTCTGCGCAGCCGAGATTCAGCGGGGGAGCTTACCAGAACGCATCTTCTCCAGGTTCTTGGGTTGTCACCACTGGTGGGAGAGACACACCAGCAGTCACGGAGCACTGGGACAGGGAGTCTGGCAACTCACTTGACTTGGAGCTGGTGGCTCACCGGACCTAACTCTCTTGGGCCTTATATACTGTTTGAGGGTCTTAGGTGGACATATGCTCCTTCAGCTGAGGCTGGACAGACATGCGCAGTTATATCCAGTGCTAGGGTTGCGCCATCCGGGGTTATCACTCGAGCCAGGCCTGGGAAGTTCCCGGACTGTCATTTTGAGTGTTATACTTTTTACTCACACACATTTGCCTTCAAATGGCAGTACTTATGTCAAGCAATTTACAGTTCAAAAGGGCATGTCCAAAGGCACTCTCCACATCCCGCCCCCTGACTCTCCGAGCCTAAGGCGAGGGAGTCGCGAGGTCTGGAGAACTGGGAGGGTGAGTCCAAGAGCGGGGAACCAGCGAAGCAATTGTCCAGTCCCGAAATTATGCTCACCCACAATCTGTAGAGTGTCATGTCGCCATGGTCGAAGACATCACAGAAGCACCAGTGTTTGTAGAGGTGGGGGTGACCGAGGACATCCGGGAGCCAAAGCTGTCCCATCATCGCGAAAGAAAAACTTCACGGTGAAAGGAGTATGAAGCCATCATCAGGGTCCAGTCCACCGGAACAATCGGAACGCCCACGACAGCGAGAGCAAGTAACGAGGCTGCCAAACAAATGGGAGTTTCAGGAAGAAACCAGGGGTGCCGGCGGCAGGGAAGGTCATGGTGCAGGACAAGAGTAGGCAAGGAAAATGGGCTAACAGGATATGGGAGGGGGGTTACAAGAAAATCAGGATTCGAACAAAATATGCGGGGAAACTGGGATCTAGGACAAATACGTTGAATAAAAACAGCAGTCTCTAAAGTAGAAACAAAGATACGGGAAAAGAAGGCGATACGATGTTTTTGGGGCAGGGGCCAGGCACGAGCAGCGGCGCAGCGAGCGGGAGTATCGTAGGACAGGAGCGGCACGAGGGCGGCACGAAGCCGCGGAGCTGTTCCACCAAGGTTTCGAACTTGAGAAATGAGGCACGAAATCAGCCTACGGAAAAGAACAATCAAGATACAACTAGTAAAACAAGCAAGGAAAAGCATGATAAGCCATTGGAGGGTCTCCTTAATCCAGTGCCAAGGGCTCCACCGCTATAGACAGACGTGTTAAAGGTCAGCAGTTTCCACAGTGTTCAGAAGAGAACAATCTGAAAGGTGTGCTAAAGCCTTCCACGCCAGAGGCCGAGTGAAGCGTGTACACGACCTGATCTAAACTATGGACTTGGTCGTCCAGTTTGGAATACTGAGAATAAACGTCCCTGTCCAGGCCGTGTAATTGTTGCGAGTTCTGAGAAAGTCTAAGCGTGGCCAGCTTCTGAGAATCTTCCAGAGCCTTGAAAGCCTGGCATCGAAGGCCTTCAAATCAAAGGTCTGAGCTGAGTCAAAAATATGCCTGGATACGAAGGATAAGGAAGAAACCTTGGACTGGGCACCGGAGGAAAAATCAGCAATAACTAGACGCGTCAATCACCTAGACGCAGCCTCCGGACGATCCAAACGGACGAAGAGGAAGAGCTAACCGGTGCAGTAAGATCAAAAGGCGAATAAGAACAGGCCAAAAGGCGGCAATTGCCCAGGTCATGGAGGGAATCTGGAAAATAAGACAAGGTAAGTTGGGACATGAAATTCGTCCAGTAAAGGGTCCTGAGCCACGTGGGTGGAAGCACCGAGGCGAGCGGCTCGAGAAGTCGGAGAGTATAGGCCGTTCGAAGCGGCACTGACCCAAAAATAATCGTCTACAGGTTGGAGTCTGCGCGGAACACGCACAATACAGTATGCGGTAACAGCATTATCTGTATAAATCTGCAAAACAAGTCGGCCGTGGTGGCGCACGCTTGTAATCCCAGTACTTTGGTGCGGAGACCGGAGGATCCGGGTCAGCGCGGCCAGCCTCAGCGCACGCGCGCTCTCTCTCTCTCTCTCTACTTAGTGAGGCCCTCCACAACTTCGTGAGACCCGGTTTCAAAATAAAGTATAAAAAATAGGGCCGGGGGTGTAGCGCGGAGGTAGAACGCCCCTGGGTTCAATCCCCGGTACCGCAAAAAAAAAAAAAAAAAATCTGCAAAACATGAAGTCGGCAAATAAGAGTGCTCACAATAGGAAGATTGGGAGGGATCCAAAATGGTCAAGAAGGAGGAACTTTCAACTCGGGCAATTCCTGAAGATAAAAGGCGTTCAGTCTCTGAAAGAATTGTCTTTAAGGGATTGCAAATGCAGGCATTCCTGGGTAGTAGCCAATTTAGCAACTATATCCTTGAGATGAGAACATAAGCGCAGGTTATGGGCGTAGGAGTCCTGAACGGTTTTCCCAACGCCTTCATTTCTAGATCCATAGTTTAACTAGTGTGGCCGTGGTGTGCAAGGAATCGGAAAGCGCTGAAATGGTGGAAACCTGATCGTCTGTCAGTTTGTGGAGGCTAGGAATGTCGGCCTTACACGAGTTTAAATAACAGGCCAAGGCATAACCAGCTGCTGGTTTGCCCCCAAAGACTAGGAGTTCGCCAAAGAACAATGGTTTCCTCATGCTGCTGCCTAAGGGAATCACAATGGAGTGTGAAGGAGGGCGTTGCGTGACCCCTGATGAAGTGACCCCTGGTGAAGCCATGGCCATCAGGTCTAAGGTAATGTCAATAGGCTGAATACGGGGTTGCCATCGCAAGTCAGGTAATAACATCGGAGGTTTCAAAAAGGTGGGGTCCTTCGACGGAGGAAAGAATAGCAGGTTTGTAAAGAGCAGTGAAAAATGTGTGGGTTTCATTAGAGCCACCCCTGTCAATGATACAGGGTGTGTCAGAGCTGTCCTTAATATAACACTCCTTAAAGCTAATGGGGAAATGAAAAATCTTATCCCGAAAAGAGGTTTCCGGGATATAGGTTAAGCTGGAGGAGTTATGAATAGGTTTGTGGGTGATAAGGTCAACCACGCCCCAAATATCTAGCGTGGGTAGAGTTAACAGCATATAAAAATAATACGGCAGCTTTCCGTAAGTGTAAGAGATGTCAATGAGACGTTTGGGAAAATGCATTCCAGCTTGGAGCCACCAAGAGAAGGAGCGGCCTTCTGCCTCACGGATGCTGTAACGAGGAGTAAAAAGATCCAAACTGGATGGGCACGTGCGCCAGAATAACCTGGCTGCATCCACAAGAGGTGCGGAAAAACTGGAAATAATAGAAAAATTGGAGGTTAAAACACCATGGGTCTTATTACATGAATAGTCACGGAAGCGGTAAGTATGCTGTAGGGAAATATCAAAGGGTATCTCAAAATCAGCAGAGAAATCCTCCGTCATATCACAAACCCACCATGGCGTGAGGTGTGGCGAACAATCTGGAGACCACTGAGTCAAAGAGCGGCAAGAACTCAAGGAAGGTAAGGAGAAAGCAGGACTCCAAGCATATTATAAGCCTTACTCCATAAAGGTGTGGCCCCATTGCGTACCTGAACATGTGTATCCCTAATAGAGTATCCAGTAATAGAATTATTAGTAACCAGGAAGACAAGGAAGGTATAATTAAGTAAATCCTTAGTATACAATCGCAAACAGGAAGATGGTGTGCAGGAGAAAATGTGGGTACGATTCCTTGTCCAATTAGGAGATAACACGGGCCGGGCGTGGTGGCGCACACTTGTAATCCCAGTACTTGGGAGGCAGAGACCGGAGGATCTGGGTTCGCGGCCAGCCTCAGCTACTTAGTGAGGCCCTCCGCAACTCCGTTGAGACCTGGTTTCAAAATAAAGTATAAAAAACAGGGCTGGGGGTGTAGCTCGGAGGTAAAATCGCCCCTGGGTTCAATCCCTGGTACCGCAAAAATAAATAATAATAAAAAAGAAGATAACACGGAATTGTCTGAAATGCTGATACTGCGAAAGAATCCCAAAGGTGACTCTTCATTCATTAACTTAAGTGTACTACCTGCATCATCCCACTGACATTCTTATCTTTTAATGCGGGCAAAAGGTTGGACAAATTGAGGGCTGCAAAATTATAGTTTTCTAGGTAATCATGGGACATATTAAGGCAGACAACTGCAGGAGCAGCCGTAGTAACAAAGGAAATATTCGGATTGTGCGCAAAAAAAAAAAATAGGGCCAGGGGTGTAGCTCGGAGGGAGAATGCCCCTGAGTTCAATCCCCGGTACCGCAAAAAAACAAGTATACAGAGGCACTCTCCACACTGAGGCTGGCCTCAAACCTCCTGTCTCAGCCTCCCAAGTACTGGGATTACAAACGTGCGACACCACACACGGCTTAGACTTTTCTTATACTTCTAATTAACTGGCTTTTATCAGTGGAATGACTACTCTCTTTACCTTTCCTTAATAGAAGAATTTAGAATACTTAGTTATTACAGCTTGTTTTTTTTTTTTCACCACCAACAAAAACTTGCTTTTTATTTTTTGTGGTACTGGGATTGAACCCAGGGGCATTCTACCTCTGAGCTACACCCTAGCCCTATTTTCTTATTCTTTATTTTGAAACAGGGTCTCACTAAGTTGCCAAGGGCCTCACTAAGTGACTGAGGCTGGCTGCGAACCCAGATCCTCCAGTCTCAGCCTCCGAAGTACTGGGATTATAAGCATGCGCCCAGCTAAAGCCTTGCTTTTAATCATGTTCTGTATCCTGTGATACTGAGTTGCCACTTCAACCGTTTATAATGGGCTACATTAGAAACAGAAACCACTGTGATATATGAATCAGGTTCAGATGGTCAGTAAGCTGTGTTTCTGAGTTTGTTTCATCTATAGATTTAACACTAAGTACTTTGCAGAATTATTTGGCAGATTCTGTTTAAATATCAAAATGCCTAGACCAAGACTGGGCAATTCTAAGTGTATAATAGTATAGATGAATTGGTAATAAACTGCATTTTAATTCATGGGTATTACCTAACATTATTGTGAGTAACGTTATACTCTGAGTATATTGAACATGGTCTAGGAGAAGAAACCGAAAACAGAACACAAGGGTATTAAAAGTTCCTACACTAACTGTAACTTGAACAAGAAGAAGGGGAAAGAGCTTAATGGGAAACTTCAAGTGGCAAACAAGCTTTCAGTGATCTTCTTGTCTGGGCTCCAAATACAGCCAGTATACAAGTAAGCCTGAGGCTTGTCGACAGCTGTTTCAACCCGACCATGAGTACAACAGCAAGACTGACGGCAGATCTCGAAATGGCGCTGCCTCGCTTCTCTGTTATTTATTTAGTCCTGCAGACATTCTCCCTATAGTTCCTTCACACTCTCAAATTATTGAAGATCAAAAAAAAACCTTGGACAGTTTGTTTACTTTTACTATTAGGTGGCACACTCTTGTAATCCCATTACCTGGGAGGCTGAGACAGGAGGATAGCAGGTTCAAGGCCAACCTCATCAACTTGTGAGGCCCTCCACAACTTAGTGAGACCGGTTCAAAATAAAGAATAAAATAGGGCTGAGGGTGTAGCTCGGAGGTAGAATGCCCCTGGGTTCAATCCCCAGGACCACACACACACACACAAAAAAAAAACATTTAAAAAATATTAGTCCAGTTAAATATGACCCTAACCCATTGTATGTTAACCTACAAATGTCATGCATTGGTTATGTGGAAAATGCTGAGCTTTGCTGTTCTTCCACATGCTGACATATTAAAATCATTTCTGCAGCTGGGCGTGGTGGCACATGACTACAGTTCCAGTACTTGGGAGGCTGAGACAGGAGGATCGCAGGTTTGAGGCCAGTGCTTGGAAGGTCAGCTAGACCCTGTTTCAAAATAAAAATAAAATAGGGATGGGGTGTGGCTCAGAGGTAGAACACCCCTGGGTTGAATCCTCAATACCACCAAAAAAAATCTTACTTGTGAGGAACCCTGATCTCACTATAGTTTTAAGCTTTTTGGTCTTTTTTTTTGTAGGGGGAGGGGACAGTGCTGGGGATTAAATCCAGAGTCTCACACATAATAGGCCAGCTCTCTACCACTGGGTCACATCCCCAGCTCAGAAAAGTTTTAAAATAGTAAATGAGTAAATGTCAAACACCCAGGTTTGAGTTTCAGTTGTTCTTACAAGTTCAGCTCTAGACTTTCCTTAAGACAACAATCATACTTTGGTGTGCAATAGTAAAACACAAATGTAATGTGTTGGAAACAATGTACTGCTTCATCAAGGACATTAATTGAAACTGCTTGAATGCAGGGCAGTGAAGAATACAATGACCGCATGTCAGGTGGGTATCCCTACTTTGATTTGTGGAATTTGTCAGCAATTTTCCCCACTACTACTTTTGTATCATCACTACATATATCAGTAAGGAAAAAAAAATCTTAAGTATTATGAAAATAGTTTTGACCCTATAGAAACATCCATGGGCTCTGCAGGGTATTTTGAGAACTATAAAGTGATAAATCCTGTAAAATAAGTACTAAAGACAGGTAAACCAGAAAAATAGAATGAAACGTTTCTGGAAATGCCAGAATTTCTATACCATCTGTCTTTGTGGATATGCCATGATTTATTACAGTTCCTTGAATCAGCCACCCAGGCCATCCTGCTGGGAACGCACTCTTTGAATTCGGAGCAATCAGCCTGAGGCAAGCCTCAGAAATTACCTGAGCTAGACTCCTGCTTTTACAGTTGAGTTCAACTCAGTTACACCTTGTTGCATCACTTTTAACTCCAGTGTAAACATTCTGTTTAGAAACAGTTGCTATTGTGGTATAATTCACAGTCACAATTTCTCCTGTGCTGTCAAGCCAGCGTCAACTGTAAACACACGAAACAACTTTCAGGACGAACTTTGAGGACTCGGCTGCAGTAGGGTTCTGCCCACAGGCCAGATGCCACATGCTTATACTCCCAGCTACTCAGGAGCCTGAGGCAGGGGGATCACTTCAGCCTAGAGTTCAAGGCCAGCCTGGGCAACATAATGAGGCTTGGTCTCAAAAGAAAAAAACAAAACAAAACAAAATACTAAAAAAAAAATACTACAGCCAGGCATGGTGACAAATGCCTGTAATCCCAGTACATGGGAGGCTGAGACAGGAGGATTGCAGGTTTGAGGCCAGCCTCAATAACTTATGAAGCTTTTGTTTCCAAATAAAAAATAAGGCTGGGGGTGTAGCATAGTGGTAGAGTACCCTGGGTACAATAGTTACACACACACACACACACACACACACCACACACACACACTTCTGCCCAGTCTCCACCAGTGACCTTAGACTTTGAAGTTTTACTGTCATACTGATTATGTTGAAATTAACAATGGAGAGTTGGAGCAACTTAAGATGGGCCTGTTACCAAAATTCTCCCTGGCATCATTATAGTTCTTAGAGATACAGTGAACATGGAAGGCACTGTCAGAATCTTCTTGGACTTTCAAGGGAAAAAAAAATGAAGTTTAGCAAGAAAATCGTGAAGCTCTGTGGCTTTTGGGAATTGAGAACTTCTTCATATTCTGGGCAGCTAGTGTGACAGTAATTACTAGTATAAGTATCAAAATAGGAAAAAATGCCCTTAAATGCCAGATGTAGTGGCGCATGCTTATAATCCCAGTACTTGGGAGGCTGAGACAGGAGGATCCGGGTTTGCGGCAGCCTCAGCTACTTAGTGAGGCCCTCCGCAGCTTAGCAAGACCCTGTTTCAAAATAAAGAATAAAAAATAGGACTGGGGGTATAGCTCAGAGGTAAAATGCCTCTGGGTTCAATCCCCAGTACTGCAAAAAAAAAAAAAAAAAAGCCCTTAAATAACTGAATTATCTAGTTCCTTAAGTTTTAGGGAAAGAAACATTGGGAATTAACAAACTACATTTACTTCAGTTACCATAAATTTCTCCCTGGGCCCATTTCTACCTTCGAAGTCTGTAAGGTCACTTGTTTCAGTGGCTTCACTGCTAGAGGAAAGGGGAGGAGGGTAACGGGATTTTTATAGTCTGTAACTTAGAACCTACCCTGCTGAGAAACTTTGGCCAGTGTGGGTCAGGAGAAATGAGCATGGAACACTGCACGGGTGAGTTTTCATAACTTCAACTTTGAAACACAAGTCTAGATGGTTAGAGTCTAAGCCACGGGGCTCCACAGTGAGTGGCTGTACCATGATCTATTACTAAAACAGGCTCAGTCATTAAAAAGCAACAGCATGGGAAATGCAGTTTGAATTCAGTGGGACTATCCATGAACTGCGGGGGTATCAAGGGGGACAGTAGCATAGCTTTGGGGAAGAGCTGTTGGTACACAAAGGGCCCTAATTATGCAGAAATGCTGCTCCCCCTTTTCATGCAACTTTATACCATCAGTATTTTTTTTTTTTTTTTGCGGTACCGGGGATTGAACCCAGGGGCATTCTACCTCTGAGCTACACCCCCAGCTCTATTTTTTTTTATTCTTTATTTTGAAACAGCATCTTGCTAAGTTGCGGAGGGCCTCACTAAGAAGCTTAGACTGGCCGCGAACTCAGATCCTCCTATCTCAGCCTCCCCAGTACTGGGATTACAAGCGTGCGCCTCCACGCCCAGCTAACCATTAAACCCAAGATGACAACTCTGATTGCCAAGTATGTGATAGAACACAGGAACAGATTTTATTTTCATCTCAAGAATATTTAAATTGGGGAAGGGAAATGAACTTTTATTGTTAGAATTTGACAGGCTTCAACCATTTGTAATAGTATCATCATCATCCGAAAGCCTATCTAGTATAGTTTTAGGTGACCTGTAACTTTGTCAATGAGGTCTGCTGGTCCTGGCCCAATTCCTAGGACAGTTCGAGAGCCTGGTTCGATCTGAGTACGTCCAGCATCTTGGATTAAACTTACAGTCAGGCCCAGCATCTTGGCATGGGTCAGTAATTCCATCAGGGTCTCTTCATCAGGGGCTTTGACCACCACTTTGGGCTGCCCGCAGTATTCCCACTGTTCCAGCACGCTGGGGTTTCTCCTCTGAGTTTGCTTGTAGGCAGACACAGCGGCGTGAGAGCACTGGGCAGCAGCTTTTCCTTTTCCCATCTTCAAGTCATTTCGAACCACAAGAATCATTTTGTACTCCCCACTCTCTCCAAAGATGCTTGCTTCAGTGCCAGTCTCTGTGTCTGTCTCATTCGTAGAGTTTTTGGGGAGCATCCCAAAGCGTACCCGGAGACCCCAGCCCAGGCACATGCCACAGGCGACTCCAGCAGCCAAGCTGAGTGTGCCAGGATGAGCCAGATACTCCATAACCAAGGATCTGGAGAGCATCTGAAGGGGAGGGAGAAGTTCTCATCAGCAGTGAAGAGGCACAGCCTTATCAGATAAACACCTTCACTGTAAGCAGTATTTTATTTTATTTATTTATTTTTTTTTTTTGCGGTACCAGGGATTGAACCCAGGGGCATTCTACCTCCGCGCTACACCCCCGGCCCTATTTTTTATACTTTATTTTGAAACCGGGTCTCACAAAGTTACGGAGGGCCTCACTAAGTAGAGAGAGAGAGAGAAAGAGACAGGGAGAGAGAGAGAGAGAGAGAGAGAGCGGAGACTGGCCGCGAACCCGGATCCTCCGGTCTCCACCTCCCAAAGTACTGGGATTACAAGCGTGTGCCACCACACCCCGGCTGTAAGCAGTATTTTAGAACCATATGAGGTCATCCCAATGAAAAAGCAAAATATATTTTGGATCTTACGCATGTACCCCATTTCTACGCATCCTTCATGTACTAGGAAAGATTCAAACATCCACATCAAACAGGTTAGGTCATTTAGAACTGACATGAGCAGTATCTTTCTGGTTCAAAAACTGTTACTCAATCTTCCCTAAATCTTGTGGCAAAAGTAAATATTCTGTTTTTCCAAAATGCCTAAAAGATCCAAAGATAACTCCTCTCTTCTCTGGAAAGCAGTGCTTATTTGTGTTTTCACAATGCAGAGGTTCTCAATAGAGATGGTACCAGCCCTCAGCGCAGCTCCGCCGTCACGTGACAGGCCTGGGTGAGGTACACTACTAACGTTCCCTAGGCATGAGCAAAGACACTGAAAATCTCACAATGACAGAGTCTACCACTGGACATTACTATAGGTGGAAAACTAATATCTGAAATTAGAACCCAATTTCATTTTATATAAGAACACAAGGCATTTCTGGCATAGTTTTAATATACACTGAGTTTTCTAGAAGTGTAACTATCATATAAAACAAAAGAAGAACATTATCTTTTTTCTTTTTTGGGGGGGATACTGAGGATGGAACCCAGGGGCACTCTATCTGGGTTACACCCCAGCCCTTTTTATTTTGAAATAGGGTCTTGCTAAGTTGCTGAGTCTGGCCTTGAACCTGCGATCCTCCTGTCTCAGCCTCCCAAGTACTGGGATTACAGGTGTGCAACACCAGACCTGGCCTGTTCTTTATCCTTTATTTTAGAAACTCCTGTTACCCCAGCATAGCTGTTCATATTTGAGTTACCACTAAAAATACCTGACTCAGGCTACATATGAGGCTGTTGGATTCCTATGTGTAGGTACAGGCAAGCATCAGCTTCTTAAAAGTGGAGTAGTGTCTGAGCATTTATATATATGAAGCCATCGTGTTCATAGTGCTTGAAACTGGCATCTTTAAAATTGTGCAGTGCACAATATACGGCATGGCTAACAGCTCTGGAAATGCTTCTTTACCATCAAGTTTCCCTTTCATTCTTCATTAGGTTAAAGTAATGACATGGTAATATTTTTAAAGTCATATGGTTGGTACATTATGCAGTATTTCAGAGACTTCCACTACCATCTCCCCTGACAACCGCTAGTCCACTTTGCGTCTTTATGGATTCATCTATTCTAGATATTTTATATAAACGAAATCATACAAACCTGGCATTTTGTTTTGGCATTTTTCATTTCGCATAATTATGCTGTTGCACTTATATCTTGCTTTTAAAGGCTGGATGTAAGTCCAAGTTACAGTTAATATAAAACTAAAACAACCTGATATCCCTGCATTTAAAATTGCAAATTTAAGCCGGGCGTGGTGGCGCACGCTTGTAATCCCAGTACTTGGGAGGCTGAGACCGAAGGATCCGGGTTCGCGGCCAGCCTCAGCTACTTAGTGAGGCCCTCTGCAACTTAGTGAGACCCTGTTTCAAAATAAAGAAA
>PVJS01015407.1:0-38945 GCA_004027185.1 Glis glis
GCTCTCTCTCTCTCTCTCTCTCTCCCTCTCCCTCTCCCTCTCCCTCTCCCTCTCCCCCCACCCCCGTCTCTCTCTCTCTCTCTCTACCTAGTGAGGCTGTCCGCAACTTCTTAAGACCCGGTTTCAAAATAAAGTATAAAAAAATAGGGCCGGGGGTGTAGCGCGGAGGTCGAACGCCCCTGGGTTCAATCCCCAGTACCGCAAAAAAAAAAAAAAGACTAAAAACTGGAGACATTTCTAGGGCCTCTAGTCTACTACCTTTTTTTTAACATAGTAATTTACTTAAATAAGAAAATTAAGCAGACTATCAGCTTTTATAAATAAGAGAAACTTCTGGGTTATAAAGACTGTACTTACTAAAAACGTGTTTCACTAAATCTAAGAACTGTCTTCATACCATAAATAAAGAAAAAAAAGACTAGCACGTGATTGCTTTATATTCATATTGATTCATTCTGATTTGCAGCTTTATTATTTTCCTATTACTTAGTTTTTTGTGTAATATATGCTTTACAGTGTTAGACTACCTTGAACTTGCTCATATTCAACTTTATCCTCTTATTGATAAAACATTTCCCACAATGAACTTCATAGTTCTGTCAAATTAGTATGAACATTATCAAACTTGCTGTCCCTCATGAAAAATGCAGTGAACATTTTACTGACTTTTAAAGTCTTGGTGTTTATAGTGTTTAAACTGCTGGACCAGAGTGACCCTCATAGATACTATTTCAAATTCTCCTAGTTTGACATATAACTCTTGCTGTCTACTCATATACTTCCATTAAAAGTATGACCACATCATTCTTACTCAGTGATGAGAATTGGATAAAAAAATGATACCAGTAAGCCTTTTTCTCTAAAATTGGAGCAAATACATTTTTATATAATCATCTCTTTTTTTTTTTTTTAAGTGGTACTGGAATTGAACCGAGGCAAGGCCTTGCACATATTAGGCAAGTGCTCTACCACTGAGCTATATTTCTTCCTCTTCTTTCTTTGTTGTTGTTGTCCAGTCTAGGTCAGATAGTTTAGATGATGGTCATCAAAGAACTCACTATGGTCTAGTAAGTGGGACAAATATATAATTAACAATTAAATGATAGAACAAATGCCATATTGAGGTAACAACATGCTGTTGGAACTGAGACAAAGAAGTTAATTCCAAATGAAGGGTGGAGAGTGAACAGAATAACTTTTAGCTTGGCCTTTAAGAATATATATAATTTTAACAGAGAAAATTAGGAGATATTTTTCAAGCCAACGAATGAAGAGTGTTATAGCAACCTAATATTAGGGTATTTTAGGGGAGTCTGGGAACAGTTTGTGAAAGTAGGGTGGGAGAAAGAGACTTCAAAGTAAGTAAACGGATGGGTGTTTACTTAGTACCTACTGTATTACCAGGTGCTTACAGGGTGTTTTACTTCAGTTATTGGATTTCATTACTGTGTATGATAGTAGTAACCTCACTTACTGATGAAGAAACAGAATTAGAGAGATAAAGTTGCTTGCGTAGGTAAATGTTTCCCAAGCTTCTCTGAAAATAATTCTGGGGCACTTAATTGAAAATACAGATTCCTGAATCCTAACCCAGACCTTGGGTTCAGTTATTCCAAGTTTTAGTCAAGTTTATGATTGGCCTATGTCAGCATACTAATAATAATTGGTAGAACCAAGATTTTACTTGATTCTGTTTTAGTATAAAGATATATCAATGGTCTTGAAAGCCAGTGCTTTTTGGATTAGATTATATATACAGTAGGAAATTATTGAAAATTGAAAGAGGACTGAGTACACATGATTGAGCTGAGGAAAAGCCAGAGAAGAGAAGGAAGTCAATTGGAAGGTTAGTATTTTGTACAAGAGAGTATGTCTAAGAGTCTGGAATTGGGGTCACAAGGTTTGGGAATGAAGAAACATACTCTTTTTTTTTTAGAAATTTATTAGTGCATTGTAATTATATATCATAGTGATCATCAAAGTGATACATTCATATATGCATACAACATCTCTTGGTGTGTTTCCCTCTATATCCCACCTGGCTAATCCTGTCTTACTTCCTCATGGTTGATAATGATACCTTCATATATAAATATAATACTGTTTGGTCTGTTTCCTTTCTCAAGCCTTCTTTTTCCTTCCCTTCCTCCTGCCCCCTTCCCCTTCCACTATTCTACCAGTCTCCCTTTTCTTTCCTATTTTTCTCTCTAGCTTCCACATAGGAGAGAAAGCATACAACTCTCGACTTTCTGAGAGTGGCTGATTTCACTTAGCATAATGTTCTCTGGTTCCATTTTTCTACAAGTGACATAATTTTGTTCTTTATGGCTGACTAAAACTCCATTATGTTTATGTACTACATTTTCTTTATCCATTTATCTGTTGATGGACACCTAGATTGGTTCTATAATTTGGCTTTTGTGAATTATGCTGCTATAAATATGGATATGCATATATCTCTATAGTATTCTAACTTTAATTCTTTTGGAAAGATACAAAGAGAGTGGCCAAGGAATAGGGAGTGCTGAGAATGGCTCTAAGCTCTATCCAAAGTAGAAAAAGAAAGGGGATGCAGGTTTAGGGAAATTGATAACTGTTTTTAGTCATGTTTAATTTCAAGTGTCTGGAGAATGTTGAGGTAGCCTTTTTGAATGCAGAATCAGAAATGTGGGTCGTAGGAGCATTTCTGGATATTATATGCTGGGAGTCATGTAAGTCTATAAATTAATGTAAAATATTCAGAAGATTGTCTAGGCATAGCATATAGTGTGAAAATAGGTCCTCCCACTTGTGAGAAGTACTGGTATTTAAGTGATGCTAGAGGAGAATTGAAGTGGGAGATGGGTGTGTGTACCCTATTATGGAGTTTTAGAAATAGAATAGGTAGTTAATATTTAGTGTAATAGAATCAAATAGATTGAGCTAAAGGAGGTCATTAGATTTAGCATGTTAATAGATTTTAAAATATTAGTCAAAGTCTTGGAGGATTTAGGGGATGGTAGTAACACTAGAAATTGAGGAGTTAGCTTTGAAAACAGTCACCAGTACCATCCTAAGCTGGGAAAAATGATGATAAGGCAGAGTAAAGAGACGGATTTTGAAGATTTATTTTTGGCTTATCTAGTTTCTCAGTGATACTGGAATGAGAGTATCTCTTAACTAGAAGGTTAGAAAAGTTTTATAAAAGTCTTTGGAGGAATAGGGAAAGAAAGATGTTACTGCTCAGTGAAAAGTTAGATAGCAAACTTGATACTCTCTGGAAAATCAAAATAGCAAATCAGTGTGTGGAGTTCACAATTTTCATAGCATGCAATTTACTACAAATTGAAGTTTTGATCTGAGTAAGCTTAATACTCCTCTCTCTTTTTTTTTTTTGCGGTACCGGGGATTGAACCCAGGGGCATTCTACCTCGTGCTACACCCTGGCATGCGCCACCACGCCCAGCGCTTAATACTCCTCTCTTTGACACTTCTATTTTGCAAATAGCAGGCTGTTGTGCCTCATTTATAAATGTTGAAGCAAGCCAAGGTTCTGTGGTTGGCCCTTTTGCCTGCCCTCTCTATGGATTTAATTTGGGAATTTATCTATTTTTATGGCTTCAAGAACCATGTATGTGTTGTTGATTCACCAGATTTTTGTCAGTTTAGATTTCTTAGCATACCAATCTAGTAAATTGAGCTGTCATCTGTCTGTCCCCACCTGGAGACCTTATAAATATCTTAATCATTATGTCTGAGACAGAAGTCTCAAATTCTGAATATTGGTGAATAGTGTTGCTATCTATCTGTGACCAAATAGTTTATTTCTATTTCTTGGTATTTCTTTATATCCTACTGTTGGAACCTTACATTAGCATCCTCCCTCTCATTATACTGGATTACTTCCTGCATATATATAAATTTTAGTTGCCTTTTTGCTTACCAAACTTTCCTTCAAACTGCTCCCAAATAGTTTGGAAAATTTACTAAATTGCCCCTTGCTTCCTAGTGTAAAACCTTTCAGCGAATTCCTCTATCTCCTTACGAGTTCATATGTGGACCAGCTTCATAGAAATCCTTAACTCCTTGAAATTATATGCAGGATTTTATCAAATTCTTAATAAGGTGACCTAAAAATGTTTAAGAACCATTGGCATTTAGAATAAATGTGAAAACTCATTAAGGTAGCATAA
This sequence comes from Glis glis, assembly GCA_004027185.1. Lineage (NCBI taxonomy): Eukaryota > Metazoa > Chordata > Mammalia > Rodentia > Gliridae > Glis > Glis glis. The sequence goes on from PVJS01015407.1 coordinate 4,173, forward strand.
TGAAAGGTCTTTATAGCATCTCAGTGCAGGCAACCATTTCCTCCCTTATGTTCCCTGGTATTTGTTGTGCCTGTCATAAAACCAGTGAGTTAGGCATGTGTGTGTTCATGAGCTTAGCTTCCCCCATGCTTTGATGGGAAGTATTATGATGTGTATTTCCTGTCTAGTGCCATGAGCATACTAGATGCTGAAATACCTTCTTCCTTAGTTCACAATTGAAAGGGGCAAAGGGAAATACTGGAAGTGTCAAATTGCTCTTCAGGCAGGTAATATAAATTTCATACCTTCCTTTATCAGCCTGTGAAATTCCTTATTCACCTCTTGAAACTGTATCTTTTTAAAAATTATGTATGGTGGTTCTTATATTTAGATAGCATAGTTATTTTAGAGTCATTCTATAGCAGTTAAGAGTGCAGACTCTAAAGTCAGATTCCCAGGATTTGAAGCTGCCTCTGTCACTCATTAACTGTGAGTCAGTGGCTTTGGGCACATCACCTGAGCTTCCTATACCTCAATTCTCTCATGTGTAAAATAAGGAAAATAACTATTTTATAGGATAATGTGAGCATTAAATGTAAAGGGCTTCAGTGTCTGGTACATACTACACAATTCATAAATGATAGCCATTATGTTTATGTTTAGCATCAACAAACAACCCAACCTCTGTTAAACACCCACCATTTACAAGATACTGCAATATGAAAAGTGAAGAATTTTGTCTTCAGGACTTGAGAGAAGACTTACTAGTATTAATAGACATTTTCTGTCTTACAGAAGTAGTTTATGTGTTCGTTTTTAATAGGAATTAAGAATGGGATTTATGCTTGAAAGTTGTAACAGAAAAAATTAATTAGTATAAAAGGCTTTGCAAATGAATGCTGTATTTATTGTGTTCCTTAGCAGAGTTGGACTAATTTGACTACACATTTTTATGTATTAAGTTATTCTTAATTAGTAACCTGGAAATAAATTCCCCTTTTTTGAAATGGTTTCTCAAGTTTCCCAAAACACTTATTAGACAGGGAATACCTATTTTTGATTAGCAATAACTCTTTACCAAATCTGTGCTTTACAAAAAGGGGGCTGGGAAGCCTTTTAATTGGTCCAGCCATACCTTTGCTTAAAAATTGTGTAGGATAGAGACCAAGCACTTACTTACATATCGGTATCATCCTCTGCATACATTTGGCCTGCCACCTATTTCAAGATCATTGAAATATGTAAAATAGAAACTGTAGGATAGATTAGAATGGTAATAAAAATGGCCATGAAGTATGTCTTATATGCAGGCCAGTGATTTAAGGTTGCTTTTTCTTTATCTTCTCTGTATCTTATTGTACATGCTTCATCCAGAACTATATAAGAAGTATTATTAAATATTTCTCCCCATTTCTTAGTTGGTGATAGACTAACAGTCTAACTTGGTGGGCCAAAGAGAACCAGAATTTAAAATTTGCTAGAGTGCTTCACATGAAATAATGCACCTTTAGCTGTCATCCAGCTTACTTCATTGTGGTTAAGGAACCAAAATATCTGACCAAATAAAATTGTTTTGCCTTTCCATGTGTATTGTTTTTTACAGTTCATGCCTTCCCTTGGAATAGTTGTAATTGATTTTTTCATTTAAAAAATGTTTAGTTTAAGCCGGGCGTGGTGGCTCATGCTTGTAATCCCAGTACTCGGGAGGCTGAGACAGGAGGATCCGAGTTTGTGGCTAGCGTCAGCTACTTAGTGAGGCCCTCCGCAACTTAGTGAGACCCTGTTTCAAAATAAAGAATAAAAAATATGGCTGAGGGTAGAATGCCCCTGGGTTCAATCCCTGGTACTGCAAAAAAAAAAATTTTTTTTGTTTAGTTTTATTTGTATGTGCAAGGGTAAGAGTCATACAAAATATTGATCACATTAAGCAGGGTGGAAAGTAATGTTTTCCGTGAACTTTCTTTTCTGTATGTAAGCCAGCTGCATCTGATGGAAAACAGATGTTTTGAATCAATTTTACTTAAAACAAATATAATAGGTTTGGAATTATGTATTTGAAAGTATGACATTGGCCCAAGTGACATGTCAGATATCTTTACATTTTACCAGACTTCTATTTTTTCCTATTTAAAATTTATAGGATGTTGCTATTTTTCTGAAGTAGTGATGAGCATAAGCCCATTTTTCCATTTTTGTCTTATGAATAGAATCATGAATAGAAATAATCATGATTATTACTTATAAATGGATTGCTTCCTTTTTCTTAATTGGAGATTTAAATACATATGGAAATTTCAAAGATTTTCAAGCATTCCATTGAAACATTTCTTTGACTTAAATTTCAAGGAATGAAAGTTTATGAGAACCTTACAAAATGTGGTGTACACAGCCAATTCTTTTGGAGTTGGGAAATTGGGATAGGTAGTGCTGTTGATTGACAGAAGTATGTGCTTTTCAAGCGTAACTTGTTTGAAGTTAATGATCTTTGAAGGCAAAATAGTGCCTTGCCTAGAGTCCCTAACACATACAAGAAGTCATATTTGGTTGATTGAGAACTTTCCATATTTGGTTAGGAAAAAGTTGTACTTTTCTGGTTTCTAAAACCTAGAGTTTCTGGTAACAGTTGATTGTTATTAAGGGTTGAAAAATAATTTGGAAATTAAGCATTTCTGTGATTAGTTCTTCCACTGAGACTATGTTGCATCCTTTTGTAGGTAAGTGTAATATTTAAAAAAATTTTTTGTATTGTTTTGAATCTTTGTCTATTGAGCAACCAAGGGCCCATTTTTAAAGAAAACACATTAGAAGAATGGGATTGTTGTAATATTGGATGTGCCATGACAAAAGCCTAAGAATACTGTTTTTCAGTTTTTGATTATGTAAACATTTTTATTAACCATCCCTTGTACAACCACTGGACTCATTTTAAGGCCCTTATAGTGATTAAATTCTACGTTGTCTTTGTTTAAAATGGAAGAATTAACTGGTACAAAGAGATTGTCACTCATTTAAGCATCAATTAATGGTTTCTAATCTCTGAGATCTTTATTTCTCACTCTTTTTACTTATCACTGTTTCCTTTTAAAATATCTATGGTTTCCTATTACCATAGGATAAAAATCAAATCAGATATTTCTTTAGTGGGTACAATAAGGCTGTTATGATTTGGATTCTGAATACCTTTACAGCTCCATCTCTTTGGGTTTTCCATTGCAAATATGATTCAGTGCCTTGCACATATCTCTGCTTGGACTCTCATCCACTACCAAGTAGCCCCACCACCCAGAGTTTTTAAACTACATGTATTCATCTCTCTTGTCATTATTTTTAGTGAGTATTGTAACACATTTTGATTACTGCATATTGTGATTATCTGCTTGCATGTATGTTTCCTTATTTAACGGATTAGGCATGTGCCTTACTCATCTTTTTCTTTTTTTAACCAGTAAATTTTTATCTAAGGAATTTTACATGTTCTGATTCCTTCACTTTTCATTAAGGTCATCTTAGTTCCTTCTAAAGTTGAGGTTCTAAATCTTCCTTCTTTCTAAAGCCGAAGATTTATCTAAATAGAGTGGACATTGGTTAAACTTTTAAGATGTTACCAATCACAGATTGTATCACAATCATGAGTAGCTAAATTTTATATCTCTTCACTTATTCATCTTTAGAGCCATCAGTACTCAGCATTATATATGGATTGTGGCAGATGTTTAGTGTTTATCTGAATCAATAAGGCAAACGTTTCAAATTTGATGTCAGTGTTTTAAGTTCAATACATCCAGTTGACAAATCTTGCCTTTCTTTCTCCCTCCTCTTCAGGGCAGCTTTGTTATTCATATCATTTTTCTCTCGGTTTTATAATTTTAATTTTTATGGAGCTTTAGTGATTACAAAGGTTGTGTGTGTGTGTGTGTGTGTGTGTGTGTGTGTGTGCGCGCGCGCGCGCGAGCGCATGTGCGCACGCCCTTTGGTTTTTTTTGGGGGGGTCATTTTTTACTAGAGCTTTGTAAACTGATTTTCGGGTAAGGAAATTTGGACTAAAGGTTAATATGAGTGAATAAGATCACATAATTAACAAGGGATACTAAAACTTGGGTTTTAGATTTCTTGTTTAGCACTGGGTTTCATTATAGAACACCTGCCTTAATTCAAGTTACCCTTTTTTCCATTGTCTGGCTGAAGCTTTTCACTGTATAGTTCTTCAGTGTGCTTCTCCAGGGCTAATCTGTAAGTAGACAGAATTTTACGTATTGCCATGATATGTATAAGGGTTTAAAAACAGTTATCATCAGACAGTTTATCTTAATGTTATTTAAAATAAAATAAAACCCAAATATCTATTTTATAATATCATGATGTATTCATTTTATTGTTTGAAAAAACACTCATTTTCTAGGTAGAGATTTGCCATGTCCTATATGGAAATACATAGATGAGCCAAAAGTGTCTATTCCCTGCCCTTACACCACCTTTTGGGGAAAACTGACATTAACAAAATAACACACAAATAAATGTCACATTGCAAATCTCATAGAACGAGGAGTATAAAGTAGTAAGAAGTTAATTAGGGTGAGTTGACTTAGTCATGGAGGCTTTTTCAAGTGGGGTAAGAGATGGGTAGTAGCCTTTCAAGGGGTGTGGAAGGCAGGAGGTGAGAACAGAGTGTTCCATATAGAGAAAGCCTATTATTGGAAGGAGTAGCCAGTGTGGCTGGAACCCTGATCAAGGGAAATTTGATATGAAATGAGGCTGGTTTGGGAGGTAAATCAAGACCATACAGGGCATCATAGATCCTTTTAGAGATTTTGGTCTTTATCCTAAATATCAACATTTACGCAAGATTGTGGCTGAACCAATTTAAAGGTATATGGAATAGTTAATTATTTGATGGCTAGGGAAGGGTAGAGATATCGGATAGTAGGTGGATTCAGGAGGTATTTAGCAGATAAAATTGATACAACCTAAAGATATTTTAGATGGAGAGGGGTAGAAGAGCAGCTTCTGGGCTGGATGTTTGGCTTGGATAAGTAGATAGATAGTGGTGTCCCCATGAGCATTATTTTAGGGAGTAAGAATGAAGCAGATCATGAGTTATTTTGTACCTTCCTGATGCCCTAGATATAGGTAATTAGAAATTTAAGTCCATGCTGGGCATGGTGGCGCATGCTTGTAACCCCAGTACTTGGGAGGCTGAGATCAGAGGATCCGGTTTCGCAGCCAGCCTCAGCTACTCAATAAGGCCCTCCGCAACTTCGTGAGACCCGGTTTCAAAATAAAGTACAAAAAATAGGGCCAGGGGTGTAGCTCGGAGGTAGAATGCCCCTGGGTTCAATCCCCGGAACCGCAAAAAAAAAAAAAAAGAAATATAAATCCATAATGAATGGAGAGATCTGATTTAGTGATACCAATTTGTGTCATTTATATATAAATAATTGAAACCATAAGCCTAGATGAGATTATCTCAAAAGCATATAGTGAACCAGGTGTGGTGGTAATCTCAGTACTTGGGAGGCTGAGACAGGAAGATCATAAGGTTTCAGGCCCACCTGAGCAACTTAGCAAGACCTTGTTTCAAAATAAAAAGTTAAACATAGGGCTAGAGATGATCCCCAGTACCACCACACCTACACACACACACACACACACACACACACACCACAAAGTATATAGTAAGAAAAGCACGTGGTTTCAAAGAACAGAAAAAAGGCAATCACAACAAAAAGCCATTAGAAGAGACTGTTTCACAGAGAGGAAATGTTCAGGTATGAGAAATGACCGATTAAACCAACAGTTTTAGATATACAGCAGAGATAGGGAAATTCTAGGTTTCAGCTTTAGTCCTCATTTTATATGGTCTATTTGTGAAGTGCCAAATGTATACTAATATAGGGCAAAATTGTTAGCAATATCCTGAAAGGGTATAAAATTGTTGCTGTCTGTAATTCAAATTCCTTTTTAGCTATTTTCTGTTTCTCTAACTTTCAACCCAATTGTAAAGTCAGTCTAGAATGGACTGTACATTTTTTTAAAGTAGGCATTTGGGTCTGTCTTATTCTCTGAGTAGATATTTAAAATCTACACCTTGGCTTTACTTGTTTCTTTTTTTATTCTTTTGGTTAATATTTGTGTGACTCATTGCCGCCTACAAATAAAAACTGATGACACACAAAAATCAAAGACTTTCTAACAGAATTAGTTTTTTCCTGTTTTTATCTTTGTATCATTGTATGCTATGTGGCTTGCATATAATGCATATAACAGGTGCTTATTAAGTATTTTATGAATTGCCGAATGACGATAATGGAAAAGTTTAAACATGGTTTCAAAATTATATGTATTTTTTTCTTATTTTCTTAGGATGGCTGGCTGTGGTGAAATTGATCACTCAATAAACATGCTTCCTACAAACAGGAAAGCAAACGAGTCCTGTTCTAATACTGCACCTTCTCTAACTGTTCCTGAATGTGCCATTTGTCTGCAAACTTGTGTTCACCCAGTCAGTCTGCCCTGTAAGCATGTTTTCTGCTATCTATGTGTAAAGGGAGCGTCATGGCTTGGAAAGCGATGTGCCCTTTGTCGACAAGAAATTCCTGAGGATTTCCTTGACAAGCCAACATTGTTGTCACCAGAAGAACTCAAGGCAGCAAGTAGAGGAAATGGCGAATATGCATGGTATTATGAAGGAAGAAATGGGTGGTGGCAGTATGATGAGCGTACTAGTAGAGAACTGGAAGATGCTTTTTCCAAAGGTAAAAAGAACACTGAAATGTTAATTGCTGGGTTTCTATATGTTGCTGATCTTGAAAATATGGTTCAATATAGGAGAAATGAACATGGACGTCGCAGGAAGATTAAGCGAGATATAATAGATATACCAAAGAAGGGAGTAGCTGGACTTAGGCTGGACTGTGACTCAAATGCTGTAAACCTAGCAAGAGAGAGCTCTGCCGATGGAGCGGACAGCATATCAGCACAGAGTGGAGCTTCTGTTCAGCCTCCAGTGTCTTCTGTAAGGCCCCTAACATCAGTAGATGGTCAGTTAACCAGCCCTGCAACACCATCCCCTGATGCAGGCACTTCTCTGGAAGACTCTTTTGCTCATTTACAACTGAGTGGAGACAGCATAGCTGAAAGGAGTCACAGGGGGGAAGGAGAAGAAGATCATGAATCACCGTCTTCAGGCAGGGTACCAGACACCTCCATTGAAGAAACTGAGTCAGATGCCAGTAGTGATAGTGAGGATGTATCTGCGGTTGTTGCACAGCACTCCTTGACCCAACAGAGACTTTTGGTTCCTAATGCAAACCAGACAGTAGCTGATCGATCAGTTTCTGATCGATCAGTAGCAGGGGCTGGAACAGTAAGTGTCAGATCTAGAAGGCCTGATGGACAGTGCACAGTAACAGAAGTTTAAATAAAAACGTCTTCAGCTCCACACTCAAGGTTGAAATGGTTATCTGTAAATTTCTGCCCACGTAACATTATACTCATCCCTAGTAGTGTATTTTGGGAGTTGGGGTGGGAATGGGTATGGGAAGGATAGAAATTAAAATGTTTAATATGTCTCAACATGTTGAGAAATTTATTTAAAGTAAGGAACTTGGGTGTTAATAGTTGAGAGCTGTTTAGTAATAACGCAATTTTCTTGATGTCTGTTTATAGTTTTTTATTTCTTTAGTTCTTTTGGCCAGTGTGTATATATTAACTGTGCATTAATGGTCCTCATCTGACTCTTGAATTATCTTATTTTTCTGCATGGATTGGCATAAAACCATTACTAAAATTTGGCACCTATGAGATGTTTGGTATCATGAGCAGGAAGCTTTAATGTGGAAATAGATGTGAATTTGGGACTTAAAAATAGATGAATAACAACTATATTGTAGTAAAGTTGAAATGGAAATGTAAAGAAAACAGCTAATTTATGTTTCAGAATCTTTGTAACACATGTCATGGCATTCATGGCTTTGCTGTCTAGTCCTTGTAGTTTGAGGTTTTTCTTGGTCTGCCTTTTTCTTTCTGATTAAACATTTATAATTTAATAAATATTAGAGTTTATCAAAAATATTTGTCTCTGGTTTGAATCTGGGAAAGGAATGGAAATATTCTGATACTTGTGGCCAGAGGTCACTAAAAAGGTGGTTTGAATTGATTATATTCAGCTTTAAATAGTCACCTACTCAAAATTTGATTTCTTTCTAAAGAATATTTACACAGAATCTACAAGCACTGTATATAGAATAAATAGGTATATAAGTAAATCTAAAACCTACAAAACTAGCTGATGTCATATATTTTCCTTACCAGTCTTCATAAGTGGTCTTAGGATCTGGATTACATAGCAGAATAACTTATAAACAGAATTAGTACACAAAAATTCACTTTACATATAGTGTTGTAGATCAGAAAATCCACTTTTATTGGACAGTTTTCATATCTTGGCAAGGCAGAAAGTATTGGATTAACGCAGTAATCTAGAATTTGTCTCCCCCAAAAAGTCATGAGAGTCTGTCATACTATATTTTCTTTCTTTTTTTTTTTTTTTGCGGTACCGGGGATTGAACCCAGGGGCATTTTACCTCCAAGCTACACCCCCGGCCCTACTTTTTAATTTGAAACCTGTCTCACGAAGTTGCAGAGGGCCTCACTAAGTAGCTGAGGCTGGCCACGAACCCGGATCCTCCAGTCTCCGCCTCCCAAGTACTGGGATTACAAGTGTGCGCCACCACACCTGGCTATACTATATTTTCTGAACTAAAATCAGTAGGATCATGTTGATAAAGTATATTCAAGTTATATTTACTGTGATTCTCAAATGTGAACTAAATGTCATAAAAGCAATTACAACTTTGAAATTACTTTTTTTGGTACGGGGGCATTCTACCTCCAAGCTGCCCTCCCAGCCCTTTTTTATTTTGAAACAAGGTCTCACTAAGTTGCTGAGGCTGTCCTCAAACCTGCGATCCTCCTGTCTCAGCCTCCCAAGTACTGGGATTACAGGTGTATGCCACTGTACCTGGCTTGAAATTCTTTTACTCCTTGCCATAGGTTAGAGTTGGGACTTAATTGTTTGATTTACACATATTTAAAGAACTGAATTACTGGGATGATCATAAAAGTTTGAGTTGTGCATTTACTTTTTCATAAAGAAGAGTTTGTATTTTTTAAATGAAGAGCCATTTAATTTCTCACTAATTTTACTCTAGCTGCTTGGAGTAGAAAAAGATGATTGATCATACCTTTTCTTCCCATCCTTTCCCACTTTTATTCTTTAACTGCAAGATTCATTAAGCTATTTTTGTAAATTCCAGGTAAGACAGAACAAAATTTTCATGAAAAATAACCTAACCCCAGGAATAGGTTTTGTGTAGAAGCTTTTCCTTTTAAAAACTGGTCTTTGGTTATAGGTTAAGAACTATTACAGGAATGTAGGAATTCATGGAAATAATTTTAATGCAAAAAGTGTATGCATTAGCGAAATGGTAAAAAACTATACCAGTGAGTTTAGATATTCAAGAAATTACCAAACCAGAACACTAGTAATAGATTTCAAAGTAATTCAGCTATGCATATTTAATATTTAACTTTCACAAATATTAATCATTGAAGCTTTATTTATAGTATATCCACATTTTGGAAAACAAATTATTTGTTAAATTTTCCTTTCCTAGCAATAGCCTCTAAATTTGCAGGTCCACCCCACACTGTTCCTAATAGATCTCTTTCATTCTGTAATGCCTCCTCTAAATGTAGCTCTCTGCCTGAACAAACAGATTTTTTCAAAGCTCTGATGACTTCTGGTGGCCCTCTGACAAACTGCATTAGCCACTCTTGTGCCTCTTCTAGAGATTTAGTTTCATCTGAAGACTGCAAGACCTCTTCGATCATTCCTATGTTTAAAGCTTTTTTTGAATCCAGTTTGAGGGCCCCGCTTAACACTTTGAGAGCTTGTCTACTGCCAATGATTTCAACCAGCCGGCTGGCCCCACCCCAACTTGGAACTATACCCATTTCCTTGTGGACAAATCTGATTTCACTCTCTGGAGTCATTAACCTGCAAAAGAAAAAAAAGGAAAAAATTAATTTCCACTACATATATGTGCTACAATAAAGTACTACTTGTTTCTGATCTGATATGAAATCTCCATTGATCTGTCTGAGCAGATACATAATATTAAAAACTGAATGTTAGAAAAATGTGGCTTTTGCAAATTTATGGGTTTTTTCCTAACATGAGTTGGGGTCTAATGAAAAACCTGGATTGGGTGAAAGTACAGGCAGAGGAAATGTAAGGTGCCATTCCATTAAAAATAAATAAATAAAAGCATGGTCCTCATCATCCTCAGGAAAAAAAAAGTTTTTTAGTGCAGCATCTGTCTAGCAAATATTTACTGAGCACTGCCAATGCTAGGTAGTGTTCTAGGTCATTCCTATAGGAATGACCAAAATAAAGTCCTTGTGCTTGAGCTTACATACCAGTCTGGAGAAAGAGGCACTAAACAATATCATGTCTGTGGTGATAAGTACTATAAAAAGAGAAATAGGGAGCTAATGAATGAGGATATGTGTGCTGAGGATGTGCTGTTTTAGATGACTGTGGCCTGTGAATATTTGAGCACCTACCTGAGGGAGTGAGCAGTGCAAAATTCTAGGAAGAAAGTGTTCCAAAAAGAAGAAATTCCAAATGCAAAGGCCTTGACTAGAACTGCTCAGTATCTCTTGGGACCAGGCCAATGTAATGAATAGAGAAAGCAGAGAGAGTAATGGGGGATGAAATAAGAACAGATTTATAGGCATCAGTAAAGAGTTCAGACTTTATTCTTTTAAAGTGTGAAGTTAATTAGAGGAGGTCGACCAAGGGCTTAGAATCAGAAATATTTTATAAGGGTTGTTCTGGTTGCTGTATGAAGACCTTAATAGCATTTAATAATACCAATTGTTTAGGGACCCTTCTGTTTATCCTCAGAACAATCATATGATGTAATGGTAATCCAAAGCAACAGAAGTTAAATAGCTGAAACAAGGCAGTACAGCTATGGCAGAGCTAGGATTTAAATCTAGACAGTTTGCTTCTGTGTGTGTACTCCTTACCTCTTGGCACACAAAACAGCACAACTAGAGTGGAAGTAGGGATACCAGTAAAAATGCTGATAGTGGCCTGGCTCAGACTGATAGCAGTGGTTTCCTGATGCAGGGGTTCATATTCCCCAAATAACGGGACTCCCATGAATATAGTGATTAGTAAGCGAAATGGAACAAAGGGGAACTAATGCAAATAAATTGATAGGCATAGCAAAAGGCTTCACGTTTGCCAGTTAAATATTTGTATACTATTAACAGACTGAGTAAAGCTCTGTAGTTAGGAAATGCTACCTGTGAGTTGAGTTTTATTTTGATTGTATGCTTCAAGGAGAAGCTTTTGCTCTGTTAAAACTTCATTTGGACTAAATGTCCTGTCAGAATTTTTTAAAGACAATTACTGCATTTAAATTAGTTTTGGCTTTCCAAATGTTAAATGTTCAACTGCAGGTGATTTAGTTCTCTTAGCACTAAGAAAAACAGATTCAAGTCTTTGACCCTTTCATCAAGAGAAATATCCAGTAGAGAAGTCCCACAAAAGTCTTTTTATTAACCCACTGCGAAACTTTCTCTTCTCAGCTGTGAATTTTTACAAAGGAAAATATGCCACGTTTATGAGCAATTGCTTCTCGAAGCAAATAATTATTAAAATAATTTTAAATAGAGAGGAAAAAAGAACAAATCTCACAAGAATCAAAATCTAGCCCCAAATTGTAAAAGTGTTGCCTTATAATAAACACAAAACTGTCAAACACTGAAGGAGTCAAAATTACAGAAATAATGTCTAACAGCCTTGGAGACAAGAATATTGTTAATACTGAACTCAGTCCTATGTAAAGCTTTTCACAAAATGAATCAAGTATGTCACTGCTCTGAATTAAATCCTGAAATTGACACTGATATTGTCTCAGAGCTATGCCTACAGTGGAGAAAAGGATTATGTCGGGAATAAGCTGATTTGGAATCAGCTGAACATAAAAACTGATTAACATCCTAGATGTTGGTATAGTGTAGATGAACTTACACAATAAGTTACTAATGTATACACATTTGTATTTGAAATGTTTTGCTTCTAAAGAATCATCATCATAATCTTTATACCATGTTTTTCCCCTTGCTCTTTTACAAGATTAATATGCCTTTTTTAATCCTAAAAGTTATAAAGTTAACTCTTAATTCTTGTAAAAAATATCTGTTGTAATCAAACTGACATTCATTCGTTATCATATGCCTAGCATGTGCCTGTGTATTAATATACATTTAATATATGTTAAATAAGTATGACCAAGAAATTCATTGGTGACAAAAGAACCTAAGTGTTTAACAGAGCATTCAGAGGGAAACCTTTCACAAGACTCTTTATTAACCTAAATATTAGAGCTTAAATATAAAATTTTAAATGTTGGAAGATAAGTATACGTGATCCAATCAACAACATATATCCCAAAATAGAAACTGTTTCATCAACTTAAAAGATTATACACTAATTCTAGAGTTTGATGCCATTATCTGGTATCACCTGGAATGTAATTTATTACAAGGGATAATCTGTTAAACCATATAGATTGTAGAGGATTTAGCTCTTATAAGTCTAAAGATTTATGACAGACTTCATTTATAAAACCATATTAAATGCCCTTATTTTTATAAGTAAAAGAATTACTACTATCTTCAGACTGTTTTATTACTCTAATCATTATTGACAGTGTTTAAAATTTCCTCTGATACCTTGGGGGAAAAAAGAGATGAAATTAATCAAATGTGGGTATGTCTCTTGATATTATCTGAATGGAACAGTGTTATAGGAAAAACTACCCATAACTGGGGAAAGATTATTTTTGACAGATGATAGAAGGTCAACCGCTGGATACCTGGAAAGACTGTTCAGTGTGCTAGTTTAGTGTACTTTTGGATGAGTTAAGCCTAAATTTCAGAGTTAACAAATGTATTCGACAGAAAAAAGTTTAAAAAGAAAATATCAAATTATACTAAAATAGTAAGTTTTTAGTAAAAGTTACACAACAAAAATAGTCTTCAAAATGTTCCTTATTGAAGAAAGGCACTTAGAGTGAACTCTGTGATAAGGATAGAAACACACATTGAATTAAGAGACTATACAGCTTCACCATGAAGAGCACAGACTCAGGAGCCAGACTGCTCAGCTTGAAATCCTAGCACTGGCCAGTGGACTGGCTGTGTACTACACCTCATAAAATGTAGCAAAGAAAAGGCACAGAGTACAGAGAGGAAGAGGAAGACTGATCTCTCTAGATGATAGGAAGTTACTTAACAGCTGTGGACCTCTGTTTGCTCCTTTATAAAATAGATATAATAGTATTTATGCCATAGACTTCTTGAATACTAAACAACTTCATATGTGACAGGAATGTAGAACATATATATTCCATAATTGTTTTGTAAGATAATCTTAAAGGGGCTGTGTCTGTATGTTTCCTTAAAAATGAATGTAAAATTGTCTGCCTCAACCAGATCTACAGTAGAACACAGTATTACACTTTTACTTGCAAGTATTAAGTTGTATATATTTTGCTGCCTGACACACATTAAACTGTATATGTACTGGCTTTTATTATTAATTAGTTGTATCGATAGTAGGTCAGTACAAATAGCAGTAGTGTTTCTGATAGAGAGATACAAAGTTTTTTCCTGGGCTAAAATCAGTGAATCCCTAAACTATTCAAAGTAAAAGAGCTGTCCTCACACTGTGCAATCCAGCAAATGATGGTATAGTGCCCCTCCTAAATGGTGGTTATATAAATGAAAAGTATACAACATATGCAATATTTAGATTTCTAAATAAAGATAGAAATAATTCTGTGTTCTACTATAGATATGGCAGAAGCATTTAAAAAGATTCTTATCCCTCTAAAATCTAAGGAAAATTATGCAATATAAGTAACAAATATTTTAAAGCACTGATGCTATAAAATTAACTATTATGAGTGATCTCATAAGCTTAAAGTTTATAATCACTGATTTAAATAATCTTTAGGGCTAGACACTGCTAGACCTATATTCAGCAATACAGATTATATATGTAGAAATATGGCAAAGAAAATTATATAATTAGCAACATCTCTGACCACAAACTTTAAAATCATGCCATGAACATAGATATTTATTTGTTTGCACTCATAATTTCCTGGAACTTTCTTCTGCTTTCTACTTACCATCACAAGACAAATTATGGAAAATAGAAGAAGCCAAAGATTCTCCCTACAATCTCATCTTTTTATTCAGAACCCTGAGATAACTGGCCTCATAAAGCTCCCTTTTATGCAAGACTGCTTGAATAGGAAGGGGTCAGTTAAATGAAGGAAATTCTGTATTTGTATATATGGTAGTGGTTGTAGGGTCGGGCAGCAAACTAGAAAATGCTTTGTGAGAGTTGTCTGATTTGAATATGCAGTAATCCTAGCATGATCAACAGTGGGTTTTTGTGATGTAACAGGCTTTAAAGGAAAAGTTTATAAACAATGTGGTGGTAACTACCAAACAAAGCAATATGAGCAATGTGACAGCTTCCTGAGGTGGACATCTTATATTCAGAGTCCAGATACTTCCAAATAAAAAATGGAATTCTTTTGTGTGTGTGTGTGCGCGCACACACGCATGTGTGTTCACACAATGTATTATGTATATATTTTGCATTTTATTTATCAATTTTTTTCTTTTTTTTGCTGTACTGGGGATTGAACTCAGAGGCATTCTACCTGCGAGCTACACCCCCAGCCCTATTTTATTCTTTATTTTTGAAACAGGGTCTCACTAAGTTGCAGAGGGCCTCATTAAGTAGCCGAGGCTGGCCACGAACCTGCGATCCTCCTGTCTTAGCCTCCCAAGTAATGGGATTACAAGCGTGCACCACCACACCTGGCTTATCAATTATTTTTTAAGAAAAGTGCTATCTACAGCAAGCTCTCCCTGGACTAGTATGTTTACAGCTCCCTTTCTTTGTGATATATATTGAACTAATGGGTAGCAGCTGGAAATGCTAATAACCTGGGGCTGGAGGTTATTTATATTCAGGAAAACGATGTTAGAGATTGGAAACAAATTAGATAGGCAGGCTCCAAATTGCAAATTGAGAATTTTACTTCACTAGGGAGGTAAATGAATAAATTGTGTTATTCATCTGGTATATAAACAGCTCACTACTATCAAAGAAAAATGAAAAAGGAGATACAGACAATTCACACATATATACAAATCAACACATAAAAATGTATCCCTTGCTGTTGTGCGCACCTATAATCCCAGTACTTGGGAGGTTGAGACAGGAGGATCACAGGTTCAAGGCCAGTCTCACAATTCAGCAAGACTCTGTTTCAAAATAAATAAATAAATAAAAAGGGCTGGGGATGTAGCCTGGAGGTAGAATGCCTCTGAGTTAAGTCCCCAGTCCCCCCCAAAAAGAAAAACCCAAAAATGTATCCCTCACCAAAATTCTCTAAGAATTCAAATGAAATTGAAATAAGTTTTGATTATGAAAGTCAGAAAAGATCTTTTACAAGAGTATATTCATTGTAATGAAGGATATTCTCAAATACTCATTTACTGCTGGTGGTGGTATAAATTGGTAGAATCTTTCTGGAAGGACAAGTTGGCAATATATATCAAAAGCCTTGAAGATTTTTATATTCTTGAAAGTACTTGTACTACTTACAGGATTTATTTTCAGGAAAAAATCTTTAGATGGATAAGGCCTTACACGTAGGAAGTTACCACAGCATTAATAATAATACAGAAAAATGGGAAATAAACAAAACAAAATCCATCGACAAACCCAATTGGAAATGGAAATCTAGCTCATATCACTACAACACAGAAGTCCCTTTAAAATAAATAGTATTGGGGAAAATAGTCATTTAAGATCCACTATTTATACCATATTAAAAAATAAGCTCAAAATGGGTTAGATAGATAAATGTTAAACACAAAAACACTAAAGTACTGGATGAAAATGTAAGTGAATTATCTATAACCTGGGCATATGTCAAGGCTTTTAACCATGTGAAATTCAGATGCAAAAAAAAAAGATTGATAGATATGTCTACATTTTTATTAAAAGGTTCATGTCGCAAAAAAAAACAAGCAGTCTCAGAAGACTTATGCCAAACTAGGCAAATATATTAAAATATATCACAGGTAATGACAAATATCCCTAATTGAAAAACATAAAAATTGAAGGTAAAAGAAATATTCCATAAGACACAAGCCAAATGTAAATAGATAATTCACAAAGATTTTTAAAACGGTCCTTAGATGTATGAAAATATGATTAACTTACTTTGGAAAAATGCATATTAAAACTGCTGAACCACTACTCCTCACCCATCAGACTGGCAAAAATTCAAAAGCTTAACAGTAGGCTCTGCTGACAAGGCAGAGTGAGACAGGCTAGACGGAATGCAAGATTGGTCTATTTCCTATAAAGGAGAATTTGGTAATAACGAATATTCATTAATTAGTTAATACTCATTTAACCTCTTTGATTTGGCAATCCTACTTCTAGAATTTATTCTTATGAGACCATTAATACCAAAAAGTGCAGTTATTTATTACAATATTCTACATATTCAAAACATTAAATTCAAGCCATGGTGGCGCACGCTTGTAATCCCAGTACTTGGAAAGCTGAGACTGGAGGATCCAGGTTCGTTGCCAGCCTCAGCTACTTAGTGAGGCCCTTGCAACTTAGTGAAACCCTGTTTCAAAATAAAGAATAGCCGGGCGTGGTGGTTCATGCTTGTAATCCCAGTATTTGGGAGGCTGAGACTGGAGGATCCGGGTTCGCCGCCAGCCTCAGCTACTTAGTGAGGCCCTCCGTAACTTAGTGAGACCCTGTTTCAAAATAAAGAATAAAAAATAGGTCTGGGGGTGTAGCTCAGAGGTAGAATGCCCCTGGGTTCAATTCCCAGTACCACAAAAAATAAATAAATAAATTCAATAAACAAAGAAGGGAAGGAAAAAAAAACTAAGTGCAAAAACTAAATGAACCAAAATATTTCAAATAAAATCACATGAAAAAAGAAACACAATACTGAACTAATTCAAATAACTTTGAACATAGTTCTTTTGAGTATTTACCCTTAGTCTGGTAGAGAGAAATATATATGATGCAGAAAGATCAAATAGCAAAATGTTAAAAATTGGTGCATCTCAGTAAATGGTATGGGAAAACTTTTGCATCATTCTGATAACTTTCCTGTAATTTATAATTATTTCAAAAGAAAAATATAATTCCAGTTCCTCTTCCACCAAATGTAGTAGGAAAAAGTAAATATTAGACATGTAACTAAAATGTTTACATGCTTATGATTGCCAAAGGTTGATGCTAAAAGCCAAGTTGTCTGAGCTTGTCATGTTGTTTTCTAGGGTAGTTTTGAGGTTTTTCTCCCCCTCTCCAGTTTTTCTTTTAAGAATGATTGGGTTAGAAAGTAGAATCAAGGTATGAGTGTTCTAAGTGCCTACTAAAGCACATTCTGGAATCTTGAAACCAGTCTGAGAAACTAATTATGTTGAGAAAATAATTGTGTTTGAAATAATGTATTAATGAACACTTTAAAAATTAGGTATAAATAGGATCTTTCCTAATACTCTAAAAAGGAACTAAACAAAAGTTAGAAAAAATAAAATACAGTTTACAAAATTAATTTAGAATAAGTCATTACTTTTCACTGATAATCAAATAAATAGGAATATAAAAATTAGCAACAAATCTGGCAACTCTATTCTCTGTGCTCAGCCCATTTGTGGTAGGTAGAATGGCCCTGAAAAGAAATCCATGTCCTAATTCCTGAAAGCTGTATATGTGTTACCTTATGTGTCAAAAGTGACTTTGCAGATGTAATTAAGGACATATCAAAATAGCAAGATTCTCTTGGATTATCTGGATGAGCCCAATCTAATTTTAAGGACACTTAAAAGCAGAGAGCTTCCTCCAGCTGGAGACAGAGCTGCAGTGTGAGAGGAACTTGACCCCCCACTGCTGGAGGGAGCCACGTGGAAAGCATGAGAAGGATTGCAAGGAGAATCTAGGAGTAAGCCCCCCCACACACCCGGGCTGACAGTCAGTCAGCAGGGACACAGGACCTCACTCAGTTCCACAAGGACATGGTACCCAGCTCTGCCAATTGGAACCCGGATGAGCCTGGAAGTGGATCCTCCCCTTGAATCTTCAGACCCCAGTCCAACTGACACTTTTTGACTTTGTGAGACAAGGTTTAGAGAAACCAGCTAGACTAGTCAGACTTCTGGACCTATACATCTGTGAGATAATAAATTGCTGTTTTAAGTCACTAAATGTGTGGTAATAAGACAATAATGGAAAACTACTGCACATATAAATATTTTCTTAATCCATATTCATTCTAAATTTTTTGACTTGTCAAGGCAGATTAAAAATTAGAAAGAAAAAATTTTGGTCACACATCAATTTTGTCGCTAAAATAGAAACATAATACTTGAGGTGACTAGAATTGGAACATTGGGAAATACCTTTCTTTAACCAGTCTGTTTGTTCCTTTATTCCTTTAAAAATTAACCCATATCAATTGTACAAATTAATGGGTTTGATTGTGACATACATATATATTACTTTGATATTACCTTCCCTATTACCTTCCTGCTCCCCTCCCCCCTTCCCCTGCTCCTGCACCCCTCCCTCCCTGAGCATCCCTCTTCTACTATCAGGTCATTTTGTTTTGTTTCTTGGTTAAGGACTACCGGTTTTTATGCCACAAGTTAGTCTTCTGTTTTGAAAAAGCCATTTTCACTTGGAATATTTTACATAAAAACTATGACTCAACAGAATGCAATTTAATATGAAAGTCTATATGCCAAGTAGACCTGAGTGTTTCTGCCCTATGCATTTCACTAAGTATATTGTCAGCTAGTGCTTATAGAGCTTTTTTTTTTTTTTTTTTTTGCGGAAGGGGGGTAATGCTAGAATGCTGTATAGGCTCATTTCTTGTGTAAATTCATATTAAACATATCTGATGAAGTACTTTCCATTGGAAGTGGAAGTATGACTTGAGTGAAAATATCAGTTGAATGAATTCCAGGCAATTCTCCGGGAAAAGAGAGTTAAAACAAGCTACAAGAACCAACATACATACTTTAAAAAGGAACTTAATCTTTTTAGTAGGACGCTATGAAAGTTTTTTTTTTTTCAGTACTGGGGATTGAACCCAGGGGCATTCTACCTCTGAGCTACATTCCCAGCCCTATTTTTTATTCGTTATTTTGAAACAGGGTCTCACTAATTTGCTGAGGGCCTAAGTAGCCGAGGCTGGCTGTGAACCCAGATCCTCCGGTCTCAGCCTCCCAAGTACTGGGATTACAAGTGTGCGTCACCATGCCCGGCTACTATGAAAGTTTTTGATGTTCTTTTGGCATAAGCAGATAAGTCTTAGAATTTAATTTAGTATATAATTAAGGCAATCTGTCTGACTATAACTGACAGGGTACTGATAAAGCTGGGGAAAACATCAGCTAGAGGAACTTGTACTGTTGTATTGCTTTCTCATACCTGGGGCTGGTAATGTAGGACATTTGATAGGCATTCCTATTAGCCTCTAACTTTTAAGAACTACAGTTGTTCTTGGTATGTGGGTTTATAAAGGGATAAGTTGTCTAGACAGTGCTTTTCAAACTTCTATGGTGAAGTATCAGTTTCTCCTTTTTCTTTTTAATTTCTAGGAGAGTGGATGCCTGAAACCACAGGTAGCACCAAACACTATATATACTATTTTTTCCTACACATACATTTCTTTTTTTTTTTTTTTTTTTGCGGTACCGGGGATTGAACGCAGGGACATTCTACCTCCGCGCTACACCCCCCGCCCTATTTTTTATGCTTTATTTTGAAACCAGGTCTCACGAAGTTGCGGAGGGCCTCACTAAGGAGATAGAGAGAGAGAGAGAGAGAGAGAGAGAGAGAGAGTTGAGGCTGGCCGCGAACCCGGATCCTCCGGTCTCCGCCTCCCAAAGTACTGGGATTACAAGCGTGTGCCACCACGCCCGGCTCATACATTTCTATTATAAAGTTTAATTTATAATTAGGCACAGATAAAAGATTAAGAACAAGAATAAAAATAGAACAATTTAACAATATAGTATAATAAAATTGCCAGCATCATCACTCTTGCACTTTCAGGCCCAGCCATTATAAAGTAAAATAAGGTTACTTAAATATAAGCATCCTAACAATTGATCTGATAACCTTGACAACTATCAAGTGAGTAATGGACAAGTAGCATATACAGCATGGATACTGGACAAAGGGATAACTCACATGTCAGGCAGATGGAGCAGGATGGCATGAGATTTTATTGGGCTACTCAATAGTGTACAATTTAAAACTTATACATTGTTTACTCATGAAATTTCCCATTTGATATTTTCATACTGCAGTTGACTGCAGATAACTGAAACTATGAAAGGCAAAGCCTGGAAAAGGGGGACTACTATAATTGTTTGTGGACCAATAATTTTGTAAAATAACAAAAATATACTACTAGAAAAATGAAACAAAAAACTAAGACATACATGTTTTGTGAATTACTGTGCCAGGCTTTTATGTGGGTGGTAAAAATATTTAATGAATGAAGACAACACTTCTAGGAATGCTGAACAACAAATGAACCAAATGAACATGTTTTCATTAGAATGCTGTTCTGAGAATGTACCTAGTACATTACTAAATACATCTGCTAAGAGGGCAGTGTCCTCAGATATGTCATAAAAAACCAAATATTTAATGAAACTCTAGGACACATTACACTTCCTTCAGCTACAGATTAACACAGCAAAGCAATTTAGAAGTATCAGAGAATAGCCTATGATTATTTTACCTGCTATTTTGCCTTTTGTCCTAAACCTTAACTATACCCAAATACAAATAAGGAATGAATATGAAGGATGATGCAAAGTCTAATAAATTTTTAATAATGAAGACTATATTCTACATTAAAGCATTTTCACTTTCTCCAAAGGATATCTATAGTCCTAATTTGTATTTTTATGTAGAAGATTTTTAAGTGTAGCAATGCACACTTGCATATAGTTTAGGACTCTTTATAGTAAATGTATGTAACTATGTTATATTTAAATATATACTTCATTATGTATTCTTAAATTATATATTTCATAAGTACCTGTATTTCGGGATACCATGAGGAAAGCATTTGATCCTTTCCACACATAAAGATTATGCCAATGGCTGCTCATGGAATCCAGGTCCCTGTGCCCGGGTGCAATCTGGATAGACACCAGCAGAGGGCACTGTGACACGAAACAACCATTGTTCATTGTGAACAAAAATGTGTTCAATTAGGAATTACTAGTTTTGGTAAATTGTCCTACACACTAAAACTATTTAAAAATCTCTATTCGAGTCCAAAGTGACAAAACTGATAAACTAAAACTTGAGTAATAAATTATGAAAAATAAAAATATAAAATATTACTACTTTGCATAAGTTACTGAATCTTTACTCCTATTTCTATTTTACTATGATGCCATTTATATGAAGTTGAAATAGAAAAAATTGAATATATTTAGTTTATTAAACTGTAAAGGAAAGCAAGAAAGGAATCACCATAAAATTCATTGTAATAATTATCCCTACATGGTAGTGAAAGGCAAGCAGGTGACGCCAAGAGAGCTGGCAATGGTCTAATTCTTGACCTGAATCAGGGTTAAGAAGGTGCTTGTGGTTTTTTTTATACTTTTACTGGTGCATTATAGTCTCACATCATAATGTAGTTCATAGTGATACTGACATACATGCACACATTGTAACAAGTAATGAAATGAAACATTTATGTTTTATACACACAATACTAAAATATTAGAAGGCCTTATCAGACTGAATCAGTATGCAGAAGAAACATCTTTAAGACATAAAACATGACAAAATATTGTATCTGCAGAAATATCTTTTTTTATAGTACTGGGTATTGAACCCAAGGGTATTCTACCTCTGAGCTACAGCCCCATCCCTATTTTATTTTTTTTATTTTGAAATGAGGTCTCACTAGGTTAATGAGAGTCTCACTACTTGCTGAGGCTGTCTTCAAACCTGTGATCCTCCTGTCTCAGCCTCCCAAGTACTGAGATTACAAGTGTGCACCACCTCACCCAGCTAGAAATATCTATTTAAAAAACAGGTCTAAAGGCTTCATGGAAAACATTTTATGTGAAGTTTCCTAATATAGACTTCCTAGCTTTCATTATATTCTCAAAAAACTATACATCAATATAGAAATATTATCCAGGCATTAATACAGGGGTAGATATTTTAGAAGTAATTAATTTCTAAAACTATTCAAACAACATAGAATAAAATATATCTAGTACTAAACGACTTTCTGATTAGGAGAATCATCTTCATTTGTATAGTCAAAAATCCAGATATGCTTAGATCCAATTATTCTTTCTGGTAAAAATATAAATAAAGGGGAATTTTATTCTGTGCTTATTTCTTTAAATGATAATTGACTGTTTAAAGCAAAAGACATAGTAGTTGTGGAGTTATAGCACAGGGAACCAAAATGTATGTCAATAATACACAAAGGACAGGAGATGGGAACTAGATGCATATTGTAATGTCCTCATATCTTGTGTGAATTAGTATAATATTATGTGGAGAGGGACTCTGATAACTTAAAGGTTCATACTGTTAACTACAACTAGCAAAAAACCCATTTATGTGGTATAGTCAATAGTAGATATAAAGTGGGATCATAAAAGTAATCTAGAATGAGGCAGGAAGAGAATAGGAAGGAATGAAGAGATGGGACAAATAGAAAACAAATATCAAGATGGTAAATTTAAACCCAATCAAGCCAGGCGTGGTGGCGCACGCTTGTAATCCCAGTACGTGGGAGGCTGAGACAGGAGGATCACAGGTTCGCGGCCATCCTCAGCTACTTAGTGAGGCCCTCCACAACTTAGTGAGACCCTGTTTCAAAACAAAGAGTAAAAAATAGGGCTGGGGATGTAGCTCGGAGGTAGAATGCCACTGAGTTCGATCCCTGGTACCGCCAAAAAAATAAAAAAATAAGTAAACCCAATCATATCAATAATAACACTGACTATAAATATACAGCAACTTAATAGGCAGAGATTGTCACTCTATATAAAAAAAGGGAAGACCCTAATATATGTTGTCCACTAGAATCTACTTTGAACAGTACAGACAAGTTAAGAAGAAAGGACAAAAAATGTAAATCATAAGTTGGGGTACAGATATATATAGATATATCTGACAAAATAAATTCTTGACTGGATCCTGAACCAAAAAAAGGACTTGATAAGTGAAAAAATTTTAATGCATTTGTAGATTAAAGATACTATGTCTGTGTAATGCATTTGTAGATTAAAGATACTATGTCTGTGTTAATTGCCTGGTTTTTTAACTGTTCAGTGGCTATCTATAATACCGTGTTAACATTTGAGGAAAATGAGTGAAAGGTATATAGGAATTATATGCATGATTTTTGAAATTTTTTCCTAAGTCTGTAATTATTTCAAAATGAGAAGCTAGAAATATTCTAAAAATTAATAATTTCTGCTCTTCAAAAGACACTGATAATAAAAAAATAGCAAGCCATAGGCTGGGAGAAAATATTCACAAGACTCACATTTAACAAAAAATACTATATTTGACTTACATAAAGGAAGTTTATCCAGCACATATAAAGAACTGCTGCAATTCAATAATTTGAATAATAATAATAATGAATTTTTAAAAAGGGGCAAAAGATTTGAAACAGCAAAAAAGAAGATACATCAAATAACCAATAAGCACATGGCAAGATGCTCAACACCATCAGCTTTGAAGAATTCAAATTAAAATCACAATGTGGTTCCACAATGTCTGTCACCCATCAAATGGCAAAGTATAAAAAGCCTGATAGTACCAAGTGTTGACACGTATGTGGAATAGCTAGAACTTTCATCCATTGCTGATAGGAATATGAAATTGTACAATTCATCTGGGGAAAGTTTAAGAAAACAATTAGTTTCTCAAGTTAAACAGACACTATATGACCCAGCAATTCCACTCCCAAGTTTTCACTTGAAAAAAATGAAAATAGCCAGGCATGGTGGTGCATGCTTATAATCCCAGTATTTGGGAGGCTGAGACAGGAGGATCGCAGGTTCGCAGCCAGCCTCAGCTACTTAGTGAGGCCTTCCACAACATAGTAAGACCCTGTTTCAAAATAAAGAATAAAAAATAGGTCTGGGGGTGTAGCTCTGAGGTAGAATGCCCGAGTTCAATCCCCGGTACTTCAATAAAATAAAATAAAGAAATGAAAAAAATTTTCCATACAAACAACTGTACATGGATGTTCACAATAGCTTTATTCTTAATAGCCCCAAACTGGAAATAGCCCATGTGTTAATCAATGTGTGATACCCACTGTGCTGTATGTATAAGCACAGAAAAGAGTACTACTGAGCAAGAAAACAAACCACTTATGTACACAATAACACAGATGAACCTCAAAAACAAACTAGCATACCCTTACAATAAAATACTTTCCAACAAAAAGGAATGAAGTAACAATTCATGGTACAACATGGATGAATCTCAAAATAACTGCACTGAATAAAGGAAGTCAAACAACTATAGTATGCACTTATGAATTTATATAAAATGCTTAAAAAATCTACTTTATAGTGAGAAAGTGATCAGTGTTTCCCTTGGACTAGGAGTAGGAATAGACTGGGAAATGGTATATACAAACATGGGAGTGATAAAAATCTTGTATATCTTAATTGTGGAGGTAGCTACACTCATTGGAATTCATTTACACTATATGACTAAAATGAATTCAACTGTATGTAATTCATACCTCAATAAATTTAAAAATTGTTAAAATGTTACATAACATAATGTGTTAAAATAGCTAGAGCATCTCTTGCCAGAGCAGAATAGCTTGTTCCTTACTGTCTGAAAGCAAGTAAAAGTTGACTGAATGTCTCCTCTTAGTGTATACTCCAACATTTTTCTTAGAAGTGTATAAAGAGCAAGAAAAAAAGAGTGAGGCAGGGTTAGCCCTAAGGTTGAAAACTTCCCAAATGAAAAGATAATAAAAGTATGCCAGAATAGTTCTGTAAAAGAGAGTAGTATAACATAATTGTAAAATCCTAAGCAATAACATTTTGTGTACATCTGTATTTTAGGTTAAGCATTATGCTAAGATCTATATATTCATGATCTCATTTAAACTTACAGAGTTAAGAGAGATATGTCCATTTTATAAATTAGGAAATTGAGATGTGGGATTGCATTAAATTGAAGAGCTTTTGCGCAGCAAAGGAAACAAGACCCTCAACAGAGAGCCAACAGAATGAGAGAAGATTTTTGCCAGCTACTCCTCTGATAGACTAATATCTAGAACATACAGAGAACTTAAAAAAAAAACACTAAAAAAACCAAATAATCCAATCAAAAAATGGGCAAGCAAACTAAAAAAAACACTTCACAGAAGAAATACAAATGGACAATAAATATATGAAAAAATGTTCAACATCACTAGCAATCAGAGAGATGCAAATCAAAACTACCCTGAGATTTCACCTAACCCCAATTAGAATGGCAATCATTAAAAACACAAACAACAAGTGCTGGCGAGGATGTGGAGAAGTAGGAACTCTGATACACTGTTGGTGGGATTCCAAATTAGTGCAACCACTTTGGAAAACAGTGTGGAGGATCCTCAGAAGAATGGGAATGAACCTACCATATGACCCAGCTATACCACTCCTGTGTATCTACCCAAAAGAACTGAAAACAAACTACCAGACTAATGCATGTGTATCCATGTTTATAGTTGCACAATTCACAATTGCCACACTCTAGAACCAGCCAAGGTGTCCATCAACAGATAAATGGATTATAAAACTATGGGATATGTAAACAATGGAATTTTATGCAGCCATAAAGAAGAACAAAATTACATCATTTGCAGGGAAATGGAGGGAACTGGAGAACATTATGCTAAATGAGATTAGTCAGTCACAAAGAGTGAAAAGTCGGATGTTCTCCCCAGTATGTGGAAGCTAGGGAGAATGGGACTTAGAAGGGACTCCAGACAAAGAAGGAGAAAACTTTAGTTGAGCAAAGAAGGCATCCTAACTGAGGGATATGGGAGGGGGTAGGAGGGAAATACACTAATGCACACAATGTATATACACAAACTTATCAGAGTCAATCACTATGCTGAGCATGGAAAGGAGGGAAGGGGGAGGGAATAGGGTGGGATTTGAGGGAGGGCTAAATGAGCAATGTGTGCATGCATGCTTCTGATACCCTGACACATATCAAAATGTATAACTACAATCCACCAATAAATGTAATAAATTAAAAAAAAGAAATTGAGATGTAGAGAGGTGAAACAGTTACTGAAAGTTAAATAAACGTGGCAAATTAAGATTGAACCCAAGTCTATCTGACTCCAATGCTTAGGTTCTTTACTGTTTTACCATTTTACCTCCAATTATGCTATATATACTACTGCCTGCATTATAGAGAGGCTCAAGTGTGTGAGCCTGTACAGATTATTTTATCAGTTTTCTTATAACTATGCTTGTCAATCTTGGGAATGGTGCTGAGAAAGCAATTTCAAACACATATACACTACTGGATTTTACAAAATGCAATTCCTATATGGTATAACTATCCAATACTAAAAAAAAAAAAATCTAGAGACTGAAGAGCTATTGGTCCCAATGAACTTTCTCTAACTTTATTCCCTAGTTTTCCCCAAAGCCCTACAAAGTTGCTATAAATCACATAGGGTAAAGATATTCAATGGAGCTCAGAAAACTTCTTTTTTACTGGTAAGAGGACAAGCACAGCATCTGTTTTTCTCCATTCTCTTTTCCCTTTTTTCAGTTGTTTACTTCTTTTGTATAATTCCTTTGGATTTTAAACTTTCATATATTTCCTTAGCTTTCTTCTCCAGTGGTATTACTAATATGGATTTGATTTATTCAAAATCATTATGCTTTTAAATTTTTAAATGAATAAATAGTAATCATACTAAACTCTCAACCTACTTTAGTGACTGACAAAAATTTGCTGATTGATTATCCTGTTTAAGAATACATAAAATATTAAAATTAAAGCAGAAAATAAATCTGAGCATATGCTAATTGTATTTGTGCAAGAAATAATGCAATATTTATCCTACCTGAAATCACATGCTGTAGTAATTTCTGCTCCTCCACCTAATGCCCGACCTTGAACCAGTGCAACACTTATTAAAGGAAGTCTGTATATTGAAGGAAAAGTGGTTATTAATATTTCTAATTTCAAATGCTATTAATTTACAAATGCTATTTTAAAAATTTTAAAGTACAGTAGAAACCAAATTACTACAATGTTTAAACAAACACACACCAAAGGAGAGATCATTGAACCTGTACACCATGAGAAAAATATTATAATATTAAAAACACAAAAATTCACACTAAATTTCACTGTAGTTTATCAAAATACTTCCTTGAATCATTAGCCATTTTTTAACTAAAGGCATATAGTTACTCTCTTCCAAATAGGGATGCTCTTGTATAACTTATAGCTCCTAGGAGTACTCAGCAGCCAATAACTGAAAATAATTCAGTGTGATAGCATATTAGTCCATTTTCTTTCTTCTTTTTTTTTTGGCACTGGAGGTTGAACCCAGAGTCATTCTACCTCCAAGCTACACCCTTAGCCTGATTTTATTTTTTATTTGGAAACAGAGTTTCACTAGGTTACGGAAAGCCTCAATAGGTTGTAAGGTTGTCCTCAAACCTGTGTGCGATCCTCCTGCATCAGCCTCCCAAGTACTGGGATTACAGGCGTGCGCCACCACACCCAACCCTATCTTAGTCCATTTTTATTAATATCGGTTAAGGGTGGGAAAATTAAGGCTGTAGCCAATGGGATAATATGTGTTCCACAAGACAAAGCTCCAAAACTGTGTAGTGAAGGTTCCTATCAAAAGTCTTCTCATTATAGAAATGATCTGCAAATTACTCCTATATACAGGCATTATTTTGTGGTATAAAACAAATCTCTCACCATTCCTATTTATAAGAGTGTATGAATACTAAAAGGTAAATCTAAAATGTTTTAAAGGTATGGAATTTTTTGTAGGTTTTAACCCAAATATAAAGCCTCAGTCATAAAGAAATGGATTATTTCTTAATACACACTGTTCCTAAGTACAAATGATTATTTTAAAAAGAATACCTTCAGATTTATCTAAGAAAAAGTTAAACATAATGGGGAGAGACATGAACAGGAGCTAAGACAATGAAAGAAGTATTTTAGAATAGTAATGCTATGATTCTATTGTTCTTTCTAGAATCTCAGGTATAATAAGTACTAAAAATACAATGATGTCCAATTAATAACTATGCTTAAATATGAATTTAATTAGTTTCCATAATTTTTTAAATGTTTATATTCAGAATATGAATGCAGAAAGCTAATTAAGCAAAACATGTTAGTTTGTACTTTCAAATGCATAAAAGGATTTTTCCCATTTTCTTCTTCACCTAGATGCCAAGTAAATCCATCTTTCTCAGAAAGCTGTAAAAGCCTTCTCCATCCACTGTTTTCTCTCTCCTTTCAATATGAGGTAATTTCTGTCGTCTACTGATCAGTGTCTTTATTCTGCTCCAGTATCAGTATTTGACTTGTTCCATGTCTATTCTTTAAGATAGTAAGTTATATAAGCTCTGTAGAAAAAGGGGCAATGTCTTCAATTCTTTTCCTCCCTCACTTCTCTTATTCATAAAAATTCTTCTGTATACTTCATGGACATTTAATTAAATGACTATTCTCCATGGCACAAAGAAATAGTTCATCACTAGACTGTATATAATTTGAAAATCAGCTGCTATCATTATTATTATTATTTTTAAACTGGTACAAATAATGTAAGAATAGTGAACTATTTTTGGTCTTTTAGAAATCAGATTTTTAAAAGAAAAATACATTACCTCATAAATCTTGTTAAGGTGTTTTGCATGAACATAGATAAGGCCATCCCATCCTTTAAATAAAAATAAGCATAAATACAAAGGTATACTGCAAGTATATTACATAAGTAATATTTTAAAAATCAGGTTTTACTAAGTAATAAAGACAAAAATGTAACTTTTTTTGAAAATGAGTTTCCATTTAAAATTCACTGGTGCCACCTGATATGCAAATGATGGTGTATTCAGCTCCTGATTCCCGAGGGCTCCTTGAGCTCAGCTTTGCATGAGGAATAAGCAAAGATGCAGGTGTGAGAGTCAGATCATATGCCTAGGACAGTAAGGAGCTCTATTCTGGGTAATTTGGGGAGGGGAGGCAAAGATACACCCACCTATTACCTCTACAAAGATAAACATAAAAGGAAGGGAAGAAGGGAAAAGCTTTCATCACAGTATCTCCACAAATCACAAATTTCTTCTTAAAAGTAGTCCAAATGCATTCTCTCTTCTTTTTCACCTCAACATACTTTCTTCAACCCAGTGTGATCTAGCCTTCAATGTTCTCCCAAAAGATTCTTCTCAAAAATTTCTATCAATCTCCTATTGGTCAAATTAAATGATTTTTTTTTTTGCGGTACCCGGGATTGAATGCAGGGGCGTTCTACCTCCGCGCTACACCCCCGGCCCTATTTTTTATACTTTATTTTGAAACCGGGTCTCACAAAGCTGCGGAGGCCTCACTAAGGAGAGAGAGAGAGAGAGAGAGAGAGAAAGAGAGAGATAGAGGGAAACAGGGAGGGAGGGAGGGAGGGAGGGAGAGAGAGAGAGAGAGAGAGCTGAGGCTGGCTGCGAACCCAGATCCTCCAGTCTCCGCCTCCCAAAGTACTGGGATTACAAGTGTGCGCCACCACGCCTGGCTTTAAATGACTTATTTTTATTCTTCATCTTCTTTCTCTCCATTACATGTGGTGCCTTTCTCTGATCAGTTTCTTCATTGTGATACTTTCTCTTAGTTTCTAACAACATTTTACATTCCTGATTCTCATCCTATCTCTTTAATTATTCTTTCTCAGTTTCCATCCATGGCTCTTCTTATTCAGCTAATCCCTTAAATGCATGTATTCTCAAAAATCCAATCCATGATTCTCTCTTCTTTACAATTTCTTCCTTGGAAGTCTCATCCTCTCCCACTGCTTCAACTATTGTTTTCACGTGAAGCACTAAAACCTACTAGACATTTCCAAATTCTGCCAATACCTCAAACTCAGCATGGCAAAAACCAACTGGGAAGAAAAGAACTGAATTTGAGTCACAGTGCTATCACTTAATAACAATTTGAACTTAATCAAATCCTAACTATGAAAATCACTTTCCTCATCCTTATGGAATGGGGAATAAAAAATCTGTTCTATTTGATTTAAAGGTTGAAAGATTTGATTTAAAGGTACCTACACAGCCTGGAATGGTGGCACATGCCTCCCAGTACTTGGGAGGCTGAGACAGGAAGATCACAGGTTTGGGGCCAGCCTCAGCAACTTAGTGAGACCTTGCTTCAAAATAAAAAATAAAATAGGGCTGGGAGCATACCTCAGAGGCAGAATGCCCCTGGGTTTAATCCCCAGTAACACACACACACACACACACACACACACACACACACACACACACACACAGAAGGTGCCTACATACTGTAGAAGATTACATAAATATGAGTTCTGAGTTAGTGAAAAAAGTTAGTGTAAGAGTTCTGTGTTAATGATTAACAAGTCTCATAATTTTGGTGTTATCATTAATTCTTCCATTTCACAATTTATCCATATTCAATGAGTTATTATGTTCCCTCAGTTCTTCCTTTGAAATACTTCCAATATCAATCTTTTCTTTTTCTATTTTATTCCCACTAGCTTAGACCTGTGCTATTCATGCCTAAATACCAAAATAGCTCTACTTCCTAACCAATCTCTCTGTATTTAATTTCTCTTTTTCTTAAATATATTTTCCATCCTGCTACCTGATAAACCTTCCTGTATGATGATGATTTCGTACCACTAGTAGAATAGTCTAAATTTCTCGACAAGACCTGATCCAACCTGATCTCACCAACTTTACTGACTATTATACCCCTCACTCAATCATCTTAATTTTAGCCCCAACAAAATATTTGCCACTCCTGTAATATCTTCTTACATTTATTGTTCCTATGTCTTCACTCACACCATTCCCACTATTTGGAGTAGCCTGTCCTTATCTCTATCTATTTCAAGGTATACCCAGATATTTTTCCATCAAGATTTTCCTTTTTTTTTTCTTCTTTTTTTTGCGGTACTGGGGATTGAACCCAGGGGCACTGTACCTCCGAGCTACACCCCCAGCCCTATTTTTTATTCTTTATTTTGAAACAGGGTCTCATGAAGTTGCGGAGGGCCTCACTAAGTAGCTGAGGCTAGCTGCAAACCCAGATCCTCTGGTCTCAGCCTCCTAAGTACTGGGATTACAAAGCGTGCGCCACCACGCCCGGCTTCCATCAAGATTTTCTAAATCCCACATAGTTTTCGTGTTTGTGTTTGCATGGCATTTCGTACCTTAACCATAATACTTATGGATTGTTGTGCAAGGATTATGTGTTTGATTTCAGTATTAGACACATTATTTATACAAGATGGGAGCTCGGGGATATAATAACTAAGTCCTCAATAATCTTACCAAAGATAGAGAAATGGAAGTAGTAGTAAGGTATAGAATAATAAGTTTTTAAACAAAATGTTCAGACAAAATAAGAAGAGTGCCAAAGAGGAAATAATTCATTTCAGTTGGGGTGAGATATGCTTTCTAGAGAAGGGGAGATGGCAGGTGCTAGGCACAGACAGTAAGTTCCTGAGGTTGATATTATGGCTTCTTTATCCTCACAGGCTAACAAAATGTTTGCCATATAGTACATGCTTGTTGAAGTTAAGAGAGTCAGATGGATTTTAGATGGAGAATTATGTTGCTTTGTAAAACAAATGCAGACAAGGAAAGGTAAAGACTCTCCTGTTAACAGGAGAGTCAGTCTATATCACACAAAGCAATGAGAAAATTAATGCAGGCACAAAGGGCTAAAAAGCTGATTTATATTTTGTTAAATCTGAATTATATTCTGTTAAAAACCTTTCCAATACAGCCTGTTAAATCAACCACATAAAGTAACTTTCAGAGGCCTATTTTTCCTTTGCTAGATTTAGATTACTTAAAATTCTCACAGAACTATCTAGAACTGATAGAAATAAAAGTGAAGCAGGTACGAGCCTATGTCTTATTAAAATTATCACTCAAAAGATAAAAATCACACTAAAAATGTTTAGAAGCAGTATGGAATAATGGTTAGAGCAGACTCTACAGAAAAACTGTCTGGGTTTGATTCTGGACTCTATCACTTACTAGTTGGCTTGACTTTGCTCGAGATACTTAAGCTCTCTGTCTCTCAGTCTCTTCATCTGCAAAATGGTGCTAATAACAGCACTCTTTCATTAAGAAGGGTAGTGTTATGGTTTGAATGTGGAATGTCCCCCACAAAGCTCTTGTGTTGAAAGCCTACCCCCCAATGCAGAAAGGTTCAGAGGTGGGCATGGCTGGAGAAGGTGGGTCACATGGGGAGGCTATATATTTCCCTAGCCCCTTCCTTGCTCACCGCCCCCCCCCCCGGAGGCTACCTTTGAGCTGGGCAGTTTTCCTCCACCACACCCTGCTATTATGCTGTTTCTGCCTTAGAGCTGGCCAACCATGGACCAAACCTCTGAAACCATGAGCCAAAGAAACATTTCCTCCTCTAAGTTGTTCTTGTCATGTATTTTGGTCTGAAAGACAAAAGGCTGACTAACACAGTAATGATTAAATAAGCATATTAAGAGCTTAGAGTAGTGTCTGATGTAGAGTAAGAGAAAAGTTATTATTAATATCACTAACAGTACTGATAATGAGAAAACAGGTGTGTTTTGGATTTTAGTGTATCACAAAACAGAAATTAAATATTATTGGTCAATAAGACCTAGGGATAAGAGAACCATAGTTAAATGCTCAGTCTTCTCCCTGAGTTGAAGGAAGAAAATAAGCCAGTAAGAAATAAACCTCTACCTGTGATAGAGTAAGTAGAAGAAACGAATGAAAAACTAGACTTGCTAACATATGAAAGCTAGAAGCTGGAAAGTACTAGAAAAAGGTTTGAAAAGCTGCTGCAGACAATGATATGGTCGACCTACCTGGATGATATCCTGCGATCCAACTCTACTCTTCTAGCTCTTGTCAGTATAACAAAGATAAGATGTACTATGCTTGCTCTACCAACAATGCCCCATCATATTTAAGCCACATGATTATGAGTGGAAAAACTCCCAGCCTGTAAAACTGTGTTATTCTAGAACAGTAAATAAGCCTCTTTTTTTAAAAAGTGCTTGTTGTATGGATTTATAACTTTTCTCAAAATACATGGAAGGGTTTAAAGAAAAATAAAATTATTTGTCTATAAATTAATAAGGCTAGAATGGAATTGGACAATAGTAGGAAACGCAAAGGAGTTAGACAAGAACTTTGGCGTCACTCTAAAAATTTAAGCAGCAAAAAACTAAGAAGCAATAAATAGATTGGTAGAAGAGTAACAAAGGAGTTCAGGGGACATAGAATGACATGAAGGCTTCTATATGAGCAGACTTTTTCCTTGAGGCATTATACCCATTCACTGCAAAGTAAACAGGTTTTTATGTACCTATATCATGAAGCTTATAATTGAACTTAATATTTCCTCCCTCTAAAAAAGAGCTCTTATAGTCTATGGAATATGTGGCAATCAAATCCAAATCTTATAACTGGATTAATATTTGCATTATTTTTTCCATTTTATTCTTTTCTCCTTTCTGTAACTTTTCAGGGATAATCCTTGTGTTGCTAGTCCATCTCCTGTCCTTAACCTTTTGAACCAGGAATTAACTGCCTAATAGGGACAGCTGAAGCACTTTTCCTGCTCACTAAATAAAAGATACTAAAATGAAGCCAACTTCTTAAGAGATTGGTTATACTTAAAAGGAAAAAAAGAATGGAGTGAAAGCTAAACAAATATAATAAAATGTTGACAGTTATTGATACTGTTATAGATATATGAAGATTTCATTGTAACAGTCTCTGTTTTTGTTTATATTTGGTAATATTCTTTTTCTTTTTTGCTGATTCTGGGGATTGAACCCAGGGGCATTCTACCTCTGAGCTACACCCTCAGCCCTATTCTTTATTTTATTCTTTATTTTGAAACAGGGTCTCACTAAGTTGCAGAGGGTCTCACTAAGTAGCCGAGGCTGGCCATGAACCCAGATCCTCTGGTCTCAGCCTCCCAAGTACTGGGATTACAAGCATACGCCACCACCCATGGCTGGTAATTTCATTAATAAACATTTAAAGACTGAAAAATTATAGTGGCAATAACATTGGCCTAATTATCTTTTTTTTAAAAAAGGACATTAAATATCACTTTCATGAGGGGGAAGAAGCAAGATGGCGACGGAGTAGGAGCCCCTGAACGAGCCTGTCTCAAAACTGTCTCAGAATCGCATCAGGGACTCAGAAATAAACAACATCGCACAGACACAAAAGACCCAAAACCCTAAATCCAGTAACCCAAGTACGAATACGCAGACACAGAGGCTACCAGCTCCAGAATTCCTCAGAAAGCTGCAA
>PVJS01015408.1:0-38943 GCA_004027185.1 Glis glis
AAACAAAAAAAAAAAAAAAAAAAAAAAAAAAAAAAAAAAAAAAGAAATGAAAAATCTAAGAGAAGAAATGAGTTATCAGAGTTTTTGTAAGTACACTAAATTTTATTTGAAAGGATAATAGGTCCAATAATCATGGTGTCCTTCTAGACAATTTATTATTTCAGAATATTTTTATTTTGGAATAGAATAATTATGAAGGTCTTTGGGTTGAGAGTAGTGGAATTGTTTTATCATCCCCTGATTGTCTATCAGAGTGGAGTGGATTGATGCGATTGGTCCAGTGTGTGCCCCTGTTTCCTGTGGTTATCTTGAATCTGTATAGATAGAGGGCCTTTCTACAGGCAAGGGTATGTGATCACCAGGTGTCTGCTGACAGAGGCTTTTGTTCATATGTAATATCATGTTGTATCTCAAAGTAGATCTTATCTACTACAGCTTATAGTGGTGCTTGAGCTGAGCAGGGTCTACTGAAGTAAGCAAAGCACTGACAAGTGTTTTTTCCTTCTGTGGAAGAGGAAAGCATTAGTGATAAAAAACAGTTAGCAAACAGAATCTTCATATTTGTTATTTTAAGACCTAGAGAAAAATATCCCACATCCCATTACTTGCCTTTATGTACCTCAAATGACTTTTATTTATTGTCTTAGCTACATTATTAGCTTACTGCCATCTTTTTTTTTCCTTCATAGTATTTGCTTTTAGGAGAGGAGATGATAAATTCACAACAAAGTGCAAGGTATGATGTGTAACCCTCCCTCCAGTGCATTTGCACTGAATAGGGAGGAAGTTCCATGGCATAGCCATAGATAGATTGACATGGATGAGAAGGAGGGAGACACAGGTGATCTGTGGAGGTAACTCAAGTTCAGCAATTGCATACTGTATGCTTGACCCTGAGCAACAAGTTGTTTAATTGATATCATAATCTGTAAAAAAAAAAGAAAAGAAAAAAATATATGTGTACAGGGGATATTAGGTATATGAGATGAAAAAGTCTAAAGAACCCAGTACAGTGCCTGAAAAGTCATTCAGACTTGGTTATCTTTTCAACAGTTATTAAAATCTTTAGTACGTGATATTTGGATCTATTTGATATTTATTGTACCAAATGCATTAGGTACTGAGAGATATAAACACAAGGCATTTCTTATCCTCACAAACTCATGTGTACTTAGAAAATAATGGAATATTTGACACTCTCAAACTATTATATATTTTAGCAATGTTAAAAAAGCCTACCATAGTTTTCTGTTTATGTACCTGGCCCATTTTCACACTTACCAATATGTTTTGTCATTGTAATACTAGAAGTAAGAAATTCATATTTGAAATTCAGACTCAGAGGTTAGTTTTCAAGAAATTTGCCATGGAATCAAGTATATAAACCGGATAACATAAAAGGAAGCTTTATTATGTAAAGCAGTTTCTGTTAATTGTTGCTTTGTTCCTAGAAGTAAAATTGGCACATTGACAAGTTGCTTTATTGAGTTTTATGGAGGAGTGATTGAGGAAGCTTCTATTGAGAGTCATTATAACAACTATAAAACTTCTAAAATTGAGTTAGTAAACTATCTAAATGATTTCATTGGCATAGATAGTGTTCTAGATGAAACATATTGATAGTTTTAGGTTGAAAGTTGTTCCTAACATAATAAAGAGAAGTTTCTTTTTGAAGTATAGCCTGGAGTGTAGGGGGGGTGTATAACTCTTGCTATTATTTCACTATGAACATAGCCATATTGCACTGAGAATACATTTGATTTGTCTGTTCCCTGAAACAACATAATTATTTGTGTGTGCTTCAATATATAATATTTATTGCATCTGTGCATTTTTTAGATATTATCTTTAATGCTCTTTTACTCCTACGAATTTTCTCTAGAAAACTTTGTATTGTTTTGGTCTTTTTATTTATTTATTTATTTTTGTGGTACTGGGGATTGAACCCAGGGGCATTCTACCTCTGAGCTACACCCCCAGCCCTATTTTTTATTCTTTATTTTGAAACAGGGTCTCACTAAGTTGCGGAGGGCCTCACTAAGTAGCTGAGGCTGGCCGTGAACCCGGATCCTCCGGTCTTAGCCTCCCAAGTACTGGGATTACAAGCGTGCGCCACCATGCCCGGCTTGTTTTGGTCTTCTTATGTTTCTCTCATTATTTTTTATTTAAAATGTAATACACATCTTAGTATTATTCAAAATGGTAATTAAAACCAACTAAATTTATTAGGCACAGAATATTCTATTTTGACTATTTATTGAGATATTGTCTAGTGTCTTTCCTCTTAGAGTTATAGCAATAATATGACAAACAATACTATACTTTTATACAGATATCAGGTACTCTACTTTGTGGAAGCTCTAGGCCTTTCTATAGTTTCATGAAAAGTTCTAGCATTCACAGAACTGTTTTAACACTAACCCTTACAGAACATTCAGCTATGACACTGAGGTCTGTGTACACCTGGCAATTTTATTCCTACAAATTGGTAAGGAATATAAGACACAGGTCAGCATCATGGATCTTACCAATAGTTCATTTTAGAGAAATAGTATTCTGAGAAAAATTCATGAGGTTCATGTCAATTAACTTCTAAGTTAGTAAAAAATGTAATTTAGGATAAAGTTGCCCGTACAATGACCTGGATACACATTCAGTATAAGAACAGCCCATTGATAAATTTCATTGACTTGTATATTGGAGTGACTGATGGAGCCTTTGTTGGGTGTCATTATAAGAACCAAACCAATGAAAATATAGTTTTGTCCCTTGAAGGATGCAATGGAGGGACATATTCACTACATTAGGCAACAGCCTCTTATGGAAACCACTGCATAATTTTATAGTGAAAAAAATAGTTATATGATATTTTTTAAATGTGAATCTAACAACATTCTGCCTCTACCTCTTGCATAGGCTGCTGGGAAACTCCAGTCCAGCGATAGCCAGAATATGGACCATTAAAATAAGCATTTATACCCTCATTCTTTTTCCCATATTGTTTTCACCTTGTTTTATTTTATTGTTTTCACTCTACTTTTAATTTATGGTGTTTGAGCATAATTTATATTTCTTTGGAAAATGCCTTAAATTATTTCTGAAATAAGGATGAAAATAGATATATTAAATCATAAAGCAATATACTCTTAGTTCA
This sequence comes from Glis glis, assembly GCA_004027185.1. Classification (NCBI taxonomy): domain Eukaryota; kingdom Metazoa; phylum Chordata; class Mammalia; order Rodentia; family Gliridae; genus Glis; species Glis glis. The sequence goes on from PVJS01015408.1 coordinate 3,155, forward strand.
AATATAATTTTGGTACATTATAGGATATAGTCCTTTTCCTGTTGGTACATACTATAGCTGGCTTTCTTTCTGAAAATATTTATTTGGCTCCTTGACGGTTTAGTGAGAATTTATTTGTAGATGATGTGGGCCAGGGTTAGTCTTGGAACAACAGAGATGAAGCTGCTTAAAAGGCAAACTTCATCCCAGGGCATTGCCCCGATGGAGACTCAGACCTAGAGGGATGTAGCCATAACACCCTCCTCTGACAGTGGGAGTGCACCCATAAAGCCATTCCCAGGCAGCCAGAAAGAAAGAACAAGTGCAGGGGAAAGGAAGGGACACTTAGGGCCTTCTCAGTATCTGTTTTCTCCACTCGAAAGTTCCCCCTATGGTGTGGCTGGCTCCATCTCACCACTCAGACCTCTGGTTAAATATCTTATCAGATAGGCCCTCACAGACCACCCAGTCTCAGCAGCTTCCCAACCAACCCCCATCATGCCACACTGCTTTTATTTTCACCACAGTATTCATCAATCTCTGACATTTTCTTATTTGTTCTGTATCTGACTCCTCCTCTTAAATAGAACCTCCACGAGGATAGGGACTGTGACTGCCTTGCTCTCTGATTATAGCTTCAGGGTGCATAGCAATCCAGTTCCTCAAGTAGTTATTCATACTTTTGGGGGGAAATATTTATTTATTTAAAATGGACAAATAATTATATAGCTAATCATTCTGATTCCTCTTATACTAAAATAATTAAATAAACTCTTTCCCAGATGGGATATAATGGAACCACAAAAATTATAGAAGAACATAAAGTCAAGATTATATGTGCGACATTATCACCATAGTGTTAAAGAACGGAGAATATGATTGGCTTATCGCTCTTCTGTGGTGTTCTGGGTTAAGGAACTGTTTTAAAATATGATCTACTAGGTTATTGGGTTAGTTTTTGCTCTTACACAACCCATCCAATTTTCCAAGCTCTCTGTATTATTGCACTATTGCTTTTAGTATCATTAAGTCCCTGTTTTAGATAATTTATTCTTCTAGGGTCTCTACTGACTGCCACATGGATGCTATATTTGCATATTAATCATGAATTTCATGTCAATTAGAACCTTAATGGGGATTTTTGGCAGACTGAAAGGAAACTTGTAATTGAATAGGCCGAATAGAAGTGATGGTAATGAGAGGGTAGGGGTGGGTAGAATGGAAATGAACATCAGGGGGATGCAGACAGTGCAGGTGGGGAGGTGGAATGGGCCAGTCAGAATTTGCAGATTAAAGCCCTCCCAACCATCCCATCTCACTGTAATCCTCTCTTTTAAAGAGCCAAAAAATACTGAGAATTGTGAAGGTGCATGCTCCCTGGCTTTACAAAGCTTTGCGTTGTTTCATCCTGTGCCCCAGCTCTTTGTAGGAATGAGCTACCGTAAGCACGAAGGGACATGAAAACTGAGACGGCCTCAAGAAGGCGCCTGGAAGCCTTCTTGTAACATGTCTCCTTTATAGGAGTCTCATTCAGACATGTCTAAGGCCAAGCTGGAATCTGCTCTTCATATGGACATGTCGACAACGGTCCATATAGCATGCCCATCCCACAAATATTTTTGTGGGAATAATGTTGGAAGGGGTTTTGATGCAGATCATCTTGTATAGGCCTTAAACTACAAAATGACAAAAGGGAACCCAAAATAAAGCAAGACATTCCACTTTCCTTACCTCTGTGCTTCAGCTGTGGTTTAGAAATTCTTCCCAGAACCCAGCTATTTCTCTTTCCTTAAGCAAAAATTCTGGTAAATTATCAAATTATTTCCATTAGTTCTTTGAAATGCTTTCTGTTTCCCTCCGCTGCTTTTCTCACCATTGCCCATTTAGTCCTGGCACCCAGACAACTCTATCAGAGTGTCCGCCCCTGTCCGTTGTCCATGGTGCTGATAGAGTGACCATCCTGAACAATGATATTTATCATGCCACTTCTCCACTAAAAACAAAAATACATACTGCTTTTCTACTGTGTATGCCCATGACCGTTTTTCCCTTTCTTTTCTTTTTTTTTTTTTTGTGGTGCTAGGCATTTAATCCTGGGGCATTCTACATCTGAGCTACACCCCAGCCCTATTTTATTTTTCATTTGGAAACAGAGTCTCACTAAGTTGCTGAGGGCCTCGCCAAGTTGCTGAGGCTGGCTTTGAACCTGCTTCCTCCTGTCTCAATCCCAAGTACTGGGATTACAGGTGTGTGCCACCACACCCTGCTATGCCCAGGCTTTTTCAACAGCAGTGTGCACACGTTATTTGACACATGCCAATAACTGGAAAACTGCAAAATTTATGTAAATTTTAATGATAATCAAACTTTAGAGAATTCTCATGCTAGCATTTTATCCTCCATATATGGAGAATATATCAGTCTCCATATATCCAGGAGGATAAACTCAAAGCCCTGGATCACTGGGGATGCATATGTTTTGAAATACTGAATGATGGGATGAATTCCAAACTAGGGTGGCATTCATGGTCCTCCCCAATCTCCCTGGGCACAGCCTGCCTTTCGTGTCAGCCAGGTTAGCTTGTCCAACTCCCCCAGTGCACATAATGCCAAGTTTTTGTTGGATAATCTTCCTACATGGACCATGTCCCCTTTCTTCTAGAGTGTCCTAGACCAGGTTCCTTGGGAAATGTACTCTTGGAGATTGGCTTTCAGATGGTTGATTGTGGGGTGCACATGTGAACAGGGCGTTGCAGGGAGTGAGGGAAGCGGGTTGGAGTGGGGGCAGTGGAGCTGCGAGGCACTTGCAGCAGAGTTCTGCCCATCTCCTAGGGAGCTCACCTGGGGCCCCCGGACCTGGGAAGCACCGAGGCTGTCCTTGCAGGAGCAAGGGGCTGGCCTTTGAACTTCACCCGGGCCCATCTGGAGAAGCAGGCTTCCTCTAGAGACTGTGTGCCATGGAGCCAGGCAGCTGCCTGCTGGGGAAGGAGAGTTCTAGAGAAGCCTCAGCTGGGAGCCCCAGCAGGCAGCACCACTGGCAGAATGAGCTCTTGCGTCTGAAGGAAGGATCTGGCCACATGTCACAGTAGCTTCTGCATTGCCCTGTCCAACCATCAACCACTTATTAGGAAAAATGCATGTTTTGCCTCTTGAACTAAATATTTTTGACGGCTCTAATTCCTTAGGTTTTCTATTTCTCTGGATTTCTGTTGCACTTATGAACTATCCCACACTTTTATTGTGGTTAACCACATTGTCACTTAGCTACTTTCTGGGTTATGGATTGTCATTTTATCTATATTGTTGGCCATTTTCTTTTTTTTTTTTTGCAGTCCTGGGGGTTGAACCCAGGGGCATTCTACCTCCAAGCTACATCCCCAGCCCTATTTTTTATTCTTTATTTTGAAGCAGGGTCTCACTAAGTTGCAGTGGGCCTCACTAAGTAGCTGAGGCTGGCCGCGAAACCGGATCCTCCGGTCTTAGCCTCCCAAGACTCCGGTCTCAGCTGGGATTACAAGCATGCGCCACCAAGCCCGGCTTGTTGGCCATTTTCTAATGTTCCTCCTAAGTATCTCACTTAAAGCGTGTATATCATAAGAATTTAATTGAATATTTTTTGAATGAACAAATGCATAATTTAGCTTGTTCTGTATTTTAATCAACTCAAAAAATAAAAATAAAACAAAGTTTGTCGTTGGATGATCATACAGCTCAAGGAGGTCAGGACCATAAATTAGAGTTTCAGATTCCAACCTGTTGTGTGAAAGCAACTTGTTCAGAGAGTTTTCCATGTATTCCCTGAGATGGGATCAGAAAGTTGGTTTAACTATGATGCTAGGAAGTTTTTCACTTTGATTTTAAATGTGCATCTAGAAACATGTTACATTCTCTTATTTATTTTTCCTTAGATTGAAATACTTTTGAATTTTCTATGTAGAGAGTTGTATTGTTTATGAAAATTCACTGTTTCTTTTCAGTTGTTACAGCTTTCACTCCCTTTTTGGGGGTCTCATGATGGCTATTATTGATGAAAAATGATAGTTTTTCTTATTTCTCTTTTTTTCTACAGCTTTTCTGTTTTGTTGTTGTTATTGTCATTGTTATTGTTCTTACTCTTGGCTAAGATCTTTAATATGATTTTTGAATAGAAGTAATAGTAATACTGTGTGTGTGTGTGTGTGTGTGTGTGTGTGTGTGTGTGTTGATTTTAAGAGAAAAGAGCATGTCAATATTAGCAGCTATTTTGATAGGTACCTTCAATAAAGTTAGAAAAGTTTCTTTTAATGGTTTGCTAAGCTTTTTAAATGAAAAGTTGAGTCCAATAATATTTCAAGGTCTTTCTCTATGTGCTAAGATGATCATATAATTTTTCTCCTTTATTCTGTTAATAGGAAGAATTACATTAGTACAGTTTTAAAGTGTTAAACCAACTTCGAAATCTGGAAGAAATGGATTCTGCTCGGGATATAGAATTTATTTATTTTTTTTGCATTGCTAGATTTGGGTTGCTAATGTTTTGTTTTAAGGTTTTGTTTCCTTCGACTTCTAGAAGTTTTAGATTCAATTTCTAGCAATAGGATGGAATACGACTTAAAATCTTGGGTTGAGCACTGGGCTAAGTGTCATGTGGTATTAAAGTATGATGAAACTTGTAGGGATCATATACTATAAATAATGCAGCGATGCACTCAGCCTTATAGTGAAGTGGTTAAGAGACTGAGCTTTAGAGTCAGGCATGTGTAGGCTTGACCTTGAACCTCTAATTTCCATCCACCAATCCAGCCACACATCAATCCTATAAGTTTTATAGAGTGCCTACAACCTACTACTGACTGCTTGGTGCTGAGGTACTGAATGGGGCAAGGTCAAGTTCCCTGTCCTTTTTCTGTTCTGTTCACATTGTACCCCCAGGGCCTAAAATATTGCATGAATGAAGACAGAAAAAATCGTATGATGTACCAGAAAAGACAGACATTGAATAAAACGCAATTAGATAAATAACAATTTAATTTTGATTGCATTGACAAGAGAAAGAGAAAGTATAGCTCTTATAAAAGCTTATAAATGAAGGTATCTCATGAACCCTTTGTGGGCTGTGAAGGCTTTGTTTGGGTAGAAGGTGAGACAGAACACAGATACAAACAGATGAGGTTGGTGAAAGGGTAGGGACAGAATTTGGGCAAAGGAATGACCTACTAAGGTGGAAGAATGCCCTGATGTGGCAAGATGCTTATTCTGATTGAAACTGGAACAATGTGTCTTGGAAAGAGAGAATCTAGGGAGAAAAAAATGATGTAGGATGTGGCTGGACAGTGGTGGGCGGCCAGATCGTCTAAGCCAGTGAGGTCATTGCTCTCCCTCCTTTTAGTCTATAAGCTACTGATTTGGATCTGAGTCTCAAATTGCCCAAAACAACAAGGGATACAACGAACGACGAGAAGAGGAATCATTAACAGAGGCCCAAATGTGAGAAGGGAAGAAGCGAGAGGGGAAGCTTTGGCAAGCCTCCCATTTGGAATGAAGGCCGACAGGACAGGTGGAGATTTCAGTTACAGTCCCAGTAACAATTTTGTTGGATTCTGCTTCTCATAATTCTATCAAAAATCATGAGCCTCATTGGACAGTGCCCTATACTGTATTAAATGTGAATCCTTACAAAACAATCTATATGAACACTTTTTATTTTTTGGTAAGTAATCTTAAAAAGTTTTTTTTTAAGGTCTAGTAAACTTGTATATGCTTTTTTCTAGGGCATATGTGTACGTGTGGTAAGACAGAGACCCGATAAAATTGATTAAGAATGAAACTATATCTTTGTTAACTTGTTCAACAAATATTTATTGAAAACCTTATTTTCCATGTTCTATGCTTGAATGGTAAGTATCTTCAGAATCAATTCCTTGCCGATACTGTGATTTGTTGGTAGCCTTAGATTTCAGTTTCTCCTATAACAATGTAGGGAGCCCGTTTTAGTATGGCTAGCAAAGCAGAAACAGCCAAGTCCTTGGTGATGTTATTGAGCCCTTCAATCAGGCAACTGGAAGTCTGTCCAAGCTGAGAACTTTCTAGCTAAATAACCCAATAAATCTTCTTTATCATTTAAGCTAGTTAGAATTGGGTATTTTGTTTTTTCTACCCCAAGCATCTTAAATAATGTCATACATGATAGGTCGGAGATAAATGATGGAAAGGCTGGGGTGCCTGTTTGTGAAGAACTTTATTTTTAAAGTTTGAAGTCTGGATCAATATATAAAGGCCAACATGAAGGACAGCCAGCTAAAAATACGAACCTAGTATTATAACTTTCAAGAAGCAAAGGATTATCTTTAAGATGAAAAGAGAAAATGAAACATCAAATACTTATATGAATTCCATACATATTGTTAAGTGATTTTAAAAATAAGTTCCTTAGGGTTGTCAAAGAAGAAAAATGTGTTTTTGTTTTGTTTTGTTTTTGTTTTTGCAGTACTGGGGATTGAACCCAGAGGCATTCTACCTCCGAGCTACACCCCCAGCCCTATATTTTTATTCTTTATTTTGAAACAGGGTCTCACTAAGTTGCAGAGGGCCTAAGTATCTGAGGCTGGCCGTGAACCCGGATCCTCTGGTCTTAGCCTCCCAAGTACTGGGATTACAAGTGTGTGCCACCACACCTGGTAAAAAATTGTTATATGTACAAGATGAGCAAGCTTATATGCATGTTTTTATGTTTATAAAGAACATATATTTATATAAATCAATTACTTAAAATTGGGCGTTGCACTGATTTGTAAATAATAGCTTATATAACTTAATTATTTGAAGAGAGGAAAAAGATAATGGAATGATTTAGCTGTTCAATATTTGATAGTCAAAGACTTTGTATCTCTAAGAAATTCCAGTGTGACTTCAGTTGTTGATCCCAGGCCCACTCTGTTTCTGGTGGCAAAAATCAGACTATCTTCTGAACACAACTCCAGGAAGGAGACGTTGCTGTCCCCACAGAGGAAGAATGTCTAATGTAGTTTTCACATTTCTACAGCCAAATTAACTAAGCATGAAGTTCACCTACTTCTACTTCTGCCTGACCCCTCTATGACAGCATTGAATTAGAGAACAGTTATTGGACTATCATTTCAACCATTGTTACAACTCTTATTTTTCTTTCCAACTTTGGTCCCACTCTTGCTCTTGCTGCAACTTCATTTGTCTTACTCCATTTTCTGTTGTTGTAACAAAACATACGAGACCAGATGATTTATAAAGATTGGACATTTATTTGGCCCCTGGTTCTGGAGGCCAGGAGGTCCAAGAGCATGGTGCCGGCATCTGGTGAGGGCCATCTTGCTACATCATAGTATGGCAGAAGGTATCACATGTAGAGACAGAGCAAGTGTGCTAGCTCAGGTCTCTCCTCCTCCTCTTATAGAGCAATGATGTCATCATAGGGGCCCCACCCTCATGACCTCCTTTAATCCCAATCATCCGTCAAACACCTGACCTCTAAATAGTCTCAACATATAAAGTTTCCAACACATGAGCTTTGGGAGGACACATTCAAACCATAGCAATTCCCTTTCATTGTTTCTATAACTGACCTTCACTTTCTTTCTCTTTGCAGCATAGATTCCTCCCACAAGGTACTTTTTCCTGTTCACAGGAATGCATATGAAAAGCTTGAATAAAATAAAACCTGAAGCCAGCATTGTGGTGCACACCTATAATCCCAGTAATTTGGGAGGCTGAGACAGGAAGATCACAGGTTTGAGGCTAGCCTCAGCAACTTAGTTGGGCCCTCAGTAACTTAGTGAGGCCCTAATTCAAAATAAAAATAAATAAATAAAATAGGGCTGGAGGTATGACTCAGAGTTAGAACGCCCCTGGGTTCAATCCACAGTACTATGTAGATAAATAAATAAATAAATAAATAAATAAATAAAAATAATAAAAACTTGACCAGTGTTGGCCACTCTGTAGAAAAGAAGAAAGTCAGGAGCATACACCTATCTTGGATGCAGATGTGCCAAGACCCCTCTATTCCTCAGGGCACATAGACATACATCTCCATACTTTTCTTTGTTGGATGTTAATCCAGTGTTAATTCTGCTTATCGTTAGAGAAAACATCTTTAGAGTAATTGAGATTCACAATATGGCTGAACATGCCTTTTTAAATTCACTTGCTAAATTAAAAAAAAAAAAGTAGCTTCACTTTGCCCTGACAAGAACAAGATGTACTTGAGAGAGAAATTGAGCTCAGCCCAGAAAAATAAGTTGTAGAGAATGAAAGAAGCTTGACGAGAAATCTAGCATTTAATTATGCTTAATTGTCTCTGTGGAAATTACTGTTTACAATATTGTCATTTTAAAAGAGATATTTTCAGACATGGCATTTTGATTAGGATAATTTCCTGCTTTTGACATAGTGCATTTTTATCATTATTTGGCTCAGTGGTAGTCACGCCAGCAAAACTGTTGACAGGGTTTTAGATTGGATGAATGCAGGCCTGGGATGTCTTGGTTCTCGCTGGGGTTTATTGAATGCATCAATATTTCATTGACATCAAAACAACTTTATGCCACACTAACTGAATTCAATTGTACAACTTGCTAAACAGATCTATATAAGACTATGATGAGCTCAGCAAATATTTTATGTATGAAGGCAATTTGGAAAAAGACTCAGGATTGAAACTCAGTCTCAGAAGAGCTTAGATACATATATATTATATTTGATTCAAGGCAATCAAAACTTACCACACATGCATTTGCTTCGGAAGAGTCTTGTGGGAAAATATTAACTCCTTTCTATATGTGCTGTTATGCCTTGAGGCTATCTGCTTATAGTCCATATTAATAGATAATAAAATGTAAGCTGACCATGAAAGCTAGTAAGATAAATTGTGCTAGGGAAAAAGAAGGCTTTGAGATGACAGAATTATAATTGAGAATCCTGGAGGAAATTGTCATAAATTAAAGCATGAAAGATTTCAGTTATTTAGTATTATAAAAGGTTAATGAAAAAATATTCAATATTTTTTCTAATTATTTAAGTGCAAAAAGAAGCTTGGCTATATTGGCTAGGTCAATTGTTGTATTATTTGAAAGAGGAATACTAGATTGCAATACTCTAATAAAAAAGGAAAACAATAAACTTCATGGACCTGTATTCAGCAGCTCTACTCTTAAGTTTAAATATTCCAAAGATCCTTTCTAGATTAACCAAAGCAGGTTATAATTAATATACTAAATGCTTGTATCTTATAATAGTCTGATTATATTTTTAGGTTTGAAAATGGTCCTTTTTGAATAGTCTGTCATCATTAGAAAACTCCCACTATTTATATCCTGTTTAAAACCTCAAAACATTTCAAATAGGTTTGTATATTAAATGGTTACAAATTGAACATATTATGTTTCTATTTTTTCTTTAAAATGATTTAAATAATTATTGATTAAAAACAGAGAGTATAATAACCAAAACAAATGTGTTTTCCATAATTCCTTCATCAGAAATAATTTTTCAGCCCGGTGTGGTGGCACACGCCTGTAATCCCAGTACTTGGGAGGCTGAGACCGGAGGATCTGGGTTCATGGCCAGCCTCAGCTACTTAGTGAGGCCCTCCATAACTTATTGAGACCCTGTTTCAAAGTAAAGAATAAAAAAATAGGGCTGGGGGTGTAGCTCGGAGGTAGAATGCCCCTGAGTTCAATCCCCAATACCGCCAAAAAAGAAATATTTTTTCTTAAAATTTTAATACACACTCTTGAACCTTTTTATGCATGTACTTGTTATTTAATGGGATTGAATTATACTATACAAACTGTTTTGCAACTTCAAAATTTCATTTAGAAACATATCTTCCATGCCAGACATGGTGGCACACACCTGTAATCCCAGTATTTGGGAAGTTGAGATAGGAAGATCACAGAGTTGAGACCAATCTCAGCAACCTGGTGAGACCCTGTTTCAAAACAAAACAAAACTGCTGGGGGTATAGCTTGGAAGTAGAATACCCCTGGGTTTAATCCTCAGTACCACACATTAAAAAAAGAATCATATCTTCCATGAAAATTCCATTGAAAACCTAAGTGTAATAGTATTCCATTGTATAAATACATAATAATATAGTTAACTAAGTTTTTGATTTATTGTGTATAAGTTTTTTGGGTCCTTGCAATTGTAACCATTGTGGTAGCAGATGCATCTGATTACTTCTTGGGGTAAATTCTTATTGATAGATTTGCTATATGAAAAGATGCCTAGGGTTTAAGGCATTTCATGTAGATTGCCAAATTGCTCTCTAAAGAGATTTTTACAGTTTATAATCTCAGTAGTATCTTAGGTTACTGTTTCTCTATATTTTGCTCCTGTTTTCTCATCTGTGAAATAGGAGTAACTATAATAACCTTATTCTCGTCTACTTTCTAGACTCGTTGGGAAAATAGAATGCAATTATAAGTGGAAATGTTTTACATAAAGAATTAGAAATCTGAAAGTTCCAAGATCCTGGTGAGATTTTTCTCCAGTGACCTACAGTTCTCTGTCACCCCACCGTGGCTTCCTCGGCTTCTTCTGTGGTTGCTGCTAGGGTCCATACAACTCTCTTTTCTTTTTCCTCTTCTCTCTTCTCCTTCTCCCCGACTCCCTTCCTGAGTTCTTCTGTGCTAACCACTGAACAGCTCATTTTACATTTAGTACTAATAAGAAAAAGGTCATATTCTGACCTACTATACCAATCAGCTTGTAGATACAGTTGCATCTTTTTAAAATCTACTTAATCCTTGAAGCCTCATGTACCTTATTCGTTGGAAATAACATAGCTTCCTCTGTCCCCCCCCCCCGAATTTTTCACCCTGCTCTGTGTAAGGTCCAGGAAAACCTGATGGTCTATGTATTCTAAAGGAAGAGGAAAGGTCAGTCCATTTCTTTATAAACTCCACATGCAAATCACTTGATTTATAGACCAGGAACTTTTTCTTCTGAAAAAGGCCATTCTCTTTGTTTCTATGTAGTTTACTCTTCTGTGATAGACTCCACACATGATTGAAAGTGGCGTTTCCATCTGCCCTTCTAGAAGAGATTATCTGTACTTCTATGTGATCCCCTATTTTCACATAAGTTCTGAACTATTATAGGATTTATTAAAAATATATAGGTATAATCTCTGGCAGGAAATGCCTGGAATTAGGGGAGATTCTATTGGTAGATGACGACTGTCAAAGAATATCATCTTAGAAGAAGCTCTTGTGTCCTTGTAATTATAACCATAGAAGTCCAGAGATCAGCTCTTGATATCGTGCATGCGTGACCAATCCTTGAAAAAATAGCTCACCCTACCAAAATGCATACCAAACAGAGTTATGAACCAGCAGTGCTGGTGGGCAAGACCCGATGACTCTGTGTTAGAGACAAACTTGATGAGAAGAAAAACATTATTCAAACATATTTTATTTCTGTAAGGGGTCTTCATTGCTGGTACTGAAAAATAGGTAACCTATGTGTTTTGCAGGATTTTCTCTCCATATGAATCGAGCTACATGGGACTTGGAAGTTTCCTTAGGGACATTGATTGGAACAGCGGGAGCTAAATGTGCTGATCTTGCAATGGTGTCGGTGAAGATGGCCCAATACATTAATGTCATAAAGCGAAGGCTTAGCTTTTGTGACTAATAAATATTTAAAAGTGGTTAGTAAGGGCTTTCCTCTAGGTGGCGCTTGGATGAGCACCATCAATCTTTGTCTCATGCTTCTGTGGTTGACAGTCTCCTTTCTGGGTGACAGATTGCTTTTTTAGATTTGTTAAGTACAGCCATAAAAGTCAGGAAGCTTCTTTTGGATAATTTTTTATATCTGTGTTTTTATCTATTATGTGTAGGCAGTCTAGATTTTTGCTTGGAGATCCATTGTTTTTCTCATTTGTAAGTTATTAAGAGGTGTCACTTCTGTAAGTTATCTCACTTAATATGGTTGCTTGTATCATGTCTGTGTTGCATGAGAAGAATGTTAGCTTTAGAGAGTTGATATAACTTCCCCCAAAGTATGTAGAGAATAACTGGAAGAGATGATATAAACTTGGGATGTAACTGAGTCTAAGGCTCTAATTGTGCTATTTAACCACCATCTCCTTAAACTCTGTGCTGTCCAATATGGCAGCTGTATTCACTTGTGGCCAATGAAATTAAATAAAATTTTCAGTCCTCATTCTCTCCTGCCACATTTCAAGAGTTCAGTAGTAATGTGTGGCTACTACCTTGACCAAAACAGACACAGAATATTTGCCATTATTGCAGAATATTTCATTGGCCTGCAGACTCAGAGGCATTCTGTTTCCCATCTTCCCTGGCCTTCCAACTTTGGACAGGGAGGTTCTGTCTTAGTTCATTTTCTGTTGCTATAACTCAACACCCAAGGCTGGATAATTTATAAAGAAAAGAAGTTTGTTTTGGCTCTGGAAGCTAGAAAGTCCAAGATCAGGCTCATGGTTCTGGAAACTGGAAAGTTGAAGATCAGATAGCTTCATCCTGTGAGGGACACATGCTGCACATCATAATGTGTTGGAAAAAGTGAAAAGGCAGCCAGGCATGGTGGCATATGCCTGTAATCCCACTACTTGGGAGGCTGAGACAGGAGGATCGTAGGTTTGAGAGTAGTCTCAGCAACTTAGCAAGACCCTTAACAACTTAGTGAGACACTATTTCGAAATTAAAATAAATGAAAACAGCTGGGGGTGTAGCTTGGAGGTAGAACACCCCTGGGTTCAAACCTCAGTACCAAAATAAAAAAAAGTAAAAGGAGTGGAGGGGCATGCAGGTGCTGCATGCAGGGCATGCAAGAGGAAAAACATGAGGCTAACTTTGCTTTATAATATTCCGCCCTCGTATTCTCACTCACTCCCATAACATAGAATAGTCTATAAAGGAGGGCTCAGCTCTTGTGACCCAAACACCTCCCACTAGGCCCCGCCTCCCAACACTGGTGAACTGAGGAATTCAGCCTCACTGTGAGTTTCGGTGGGGACGCACCATATTGGAACCGGAGCAGGTGCTTCTTCCTGGGCTTCTATGACACCACACTCTCCTAGGTTTTCTCCAGCCAACTCAGGCCATTTCTTCCCAGGCTCCTTGGGCACTCTTCCACCCCACCTGCTCTTTATATGTTAAATTTTCTCAGGGCTCAGTCCTAGGTCCTCTACCCTTTTCATTTTAGTTTCCTTTTGAAAAGCTCACCCACCACTGTGGAGTCAAATAATCTCCATTTGATGGCAATTCTGAATCTTATACTTCTATTCATATCATATCTTCTGATATGTCTATTTTACATCTTTGCCATTTGGGTTTGTTGCTAGTTCCATCTTCCTGGGAGAGAGGAGGTTTGTAGGTTATCATGCCCTGATTGATGCTTCAAGTTGTAGAGTTTACACTTGTACACCCTTCTGGAAAAAATATATGAAAAACCTCCCCCACCCCCTACTGCTGCCCATCCTGATTCTTTATTTTAATTTCTGCTGAAGATTACTCATATCCATTCTATGGTTCCTGGCATCTCCATAAATATCCTGTACCACTGTGCCCAGGAAATGGTCCAGGCATTAAGTGCTAAAAAATATAGTTATTGAATGAAAGAGTTTGTAGTGAGGTTGGGGTGTGGCTCAGTGGCAGAATGCTCACCTAGCATGTACAAGACCCCAAGTTTGATCTCCGGCACCCCATACAGAACAAAATACAACTTATAGGAATCCATGCTTGTATCATTAAGCAGTCCAAATGAGACTGTGTAGCTTTCCCAGTGGGATGGGAGGAGGAGTATTTCTCTTCCACTAAAAGCAGCAAACAAGAGTTTGGGATAGATGGGTGTATTCCAAGTGGTGTGCCAGTCAGAAGTGTGTCCACTTAACCACATTGCTCTTCCTCGTCAGGCATCATAGGAAGGGAAGTTTCACCACCAAATGCTTTAGAGATGGAAATTCACCTCGTTCCAGTCCTCTTTTCTGAAACTATTATTTTTAAATTTTGTTGGCTTCTGGAGTCAATATCAATTTGTGTTCTCAATCCTGTTCTTTGAAGTTCAAATAGGTTCCTTAATTACAGAGGGCAAAGACATTCACATCAAAAACAATGGATCAAAAGAACATACATTCAATGACTTTGGCCAGATTTGTGTTCAAAGTACAAATGTTTTTACTGTATGCATCAATTCTAGGAGATTTACAACCTCACCCAACAACATGTTTGGAATGCAGGGCAGTCTGTAGAATAGGAGGAGCTGGCCTCCGCTGCCACATCTCTGCTTTTGTTGCCAATAGATTGCTTTACCTATTAAACAAAAGAAGACAAGATTAATTGGTCAAGAATAAAATCTAGGATGTATGATTAAATATTGCCTATCATCAAACATTATGTGTTTAGAAATAGAAAACATGCCCAGTAGAAGCTGCTATGAGTTTACTGAATGAGGGTACAATTTGTCCTCTGTTGTTGATGATCATTAGCAGATTAATTGGCTAAAATTGGTTGCTTAAATACATAAAAATACTTTGACAAGAAAAGTGGTGCACTTGCTATGTGTGGACATAGCTGTTATTTAACACTCAGACAAAAATATTGTTCTCTCTTTCTCTTCATATTTTATGGAAGATTGGAAATGTAGGATCTATAATAGCATGATGGAACAAAGCTCAATGTGGAAACAGATGGTGAAATTTTAACAGACAATGCATGAGATTGGAAGAATTCAACCTTTATTTTGCTGCTCTATTTTCTATTACAGAGAATTATCTTTAAACACCACAAAATAGAGTGTCCCTGGCTGAGAAGATGCTGAAAACCAAGAAAGGGGGAAAGTATTGCATTATACTTTTAATGAGTTTAACATCTCCTGGCTCTGAACAACTGTATCCTCATGAATTTAAACAGCCTGAATTGAGGTCACAGGACCATGGTATATCCTCTTTAATTAATAAGTCAACACCTTGCTACAGTTACTATGGTCCAGTAACTTTCCAAGCACTAGGAAACTAACATTTTAATTCTCACAATAACCCTGCATAATTTTGTCAGCCGTAATTTAGGGATAAGGGCATCGAGGCACAGAGAAGTTAAATAACTCATTTAAAGTCACAAATCAAACAAATGGAAGAACAAACTAGGATCCAAACCTGGGCACTTTGGTACCATTATCCCTGCTCTTGATCCCTCTGCTAAGATGATACACAGAAGTGTCAGAACACAAGAGGCAGGAAGATTTTTAATTTTCAAGATACAGACGAGGTATGTTCTGGAATCATCAGAAGATGAAATTAGTTGATCTATGGTAAGATTATAGAGCTTGTGATTACACATTGAATAATAAAGAACAGTGAGTGGGACATAGGCCCTATTGAAGCTGGTATGAGTTTATTGAAAACAAATTGTTCCACACTATCTCTCTATCTTTCTGATAGGATAACTGGGCTCATAGATAAGATTCATGTAGGAGACAGAGCTTATCTGAGGTTTTTTCCCCCAGACAATGAGAGAAGCCTTTCATTAGCACAAGGCAGATGTGTATAAGACGGGGGGATGTGGAACAGTGGGAATGAAGTTATTTGAAGCTTATTGAATCCTCCCCTGAGGATGGACCGGTGATTGGTGTGAGCCTGAGGACTGTCCCAGGTGACTTTCTGTTGCCAAAACATGTCTTGTCCAATATTTTTACCAAAAACTTAAATGATGAAAGGCATTGAAATACATTTAAAAAAATAAAGTCTGGAACTTAAACAGCACGAAACTTCATAAGGATCAGCATGAAGTTGAGCATTTAAGTTGAAATAATCTAAGTACAGTTGTCCTTATCACAGTGGCTAGGAGAATGATAAATTTTTGATATATTTGGCAATATTAAATGTAAGAAGGAAGACTTAAGGAGAACTTCATCCATGTCTTCCAATATATGAAATATTGTACGGAACATATATTCTGTGTATGATCAGGAGACAAGGATAGGATCAATAAGTAAAAACAGCATAAAACCTTCCTGATGATATTAGCTGTTTAAAACCAAATGGATTGTCTTTTATTCCATACGCGCCTAAATGTCTATGACATGAGAGGCTGGCTGTAGGTAACTACCAATTCTCCTTCAATATGTGGGTTGAGAAGTATTCATCTATTCCCATTGCTTTTTTCCCAAGTTTCTTGTACCTACCTACACTTGCTCTCCTTCAGACCTTTCAGTGTCCAGGCTGTTTAGAGCATCAGGGCAGGGTTGCAGCATCTCAGCCCCATTGACATTTTGGACACATAATTCTTTGTTGCAAGGACTGCTCAGTACATTGTAGGATATTTAGCAGCATTGTTGGCTTTTACCCACCAGATGCCAGGAATAGCCCTTCCCTAGCAGTGACAATCTAAAACATCTCCAGGTATTGCCAGATGTTCCCTGAGGGGCAAAATCACCACAGATTGATAACTCATACTTTAGGGAAAGGCATTAAGATCTCTGTTAAAATGCAAATATTAGTAGGAATGTCTAAGGCAATTACTTGTTAGGCTGACTCTGTTTATCATCTAGCACTGTTAGCTGTGGACGGAAGGAATTAGGTATAGGACAGGTAAAGTTCAGGGAGATAGTATGACAAGAATCACCAAAAGCTAGTGTCTTAGCCATATGGAATTTTATAATAGAAATGCCATAAACTGGGTGGGTTATCGACAGCAGAAGCTTATTCTTACGGTTCTGGGAGTCTGGGAGTGCCAGCAGGTTTCGTGTCTGGTGAGGGACTACTTCTTCATGATGGCCATCTTCTCACTGAGTGCTCACATGGCAGAGGGCAAGAGAGCTCCCTGGAGACTCCCTGTTAGGGGTACTAATCCCATTCATGAGGGCACCCTCACGATTTAATCACCTCTGAAAAACCCCAACTCTAAATACTTTTATATTGGGTATTAAGTTTCAACATATAAATTCTTGTAGGGGACATAAATAGTCGGTCTGTAGGTGTGGAGTTTTAGCGGAACGTAAGTCTAGGTGGGATTGCTATTAAATGTTTTCAGCAAGCCAGGGAGCAGAACGCCTCATTTCCCATTTAGCAGATATCACATATACATCACATAAGAAGAATGAAAAATGAAGAAAACATGACTTTTGCTTTTGATCCTACCAATATGTGCTCCCTTACTAGCCTTTGATTTGTACTTTTTGTAGGTCTTTGGAAATTTTCCTTTGTAAAGCATCTCTTAGACCCCAATTACATTGCCAGTTTATGAAAGGGCATCTCTGGTTAGTGATTTTATTTTCCCCTTTATCTCTAATCATATATATATATATATATATATATATAATTTGGATAAGGGAAATGATGCTATTTTTTCCCATCCAGTGCTTGAGCATTTAGCCTGAGTTATTGCAGGGCTTCTTTGCTGTCTGGGGAGCTACTGTCTGATCAGCACTGATTATGTTTCCTGGTAGTTGTATCATAGCAAGACTCGATTGTCTTGTATTGTTCATGGTTATTTCCCACTCATCATTTCCAATCATTCATTCCATGAAGATTGCTTTTGGTTTTTGTTCCTAAGAACAATGTTTTAAGATTAAAAATAGACATTCAATTTACTGTGTTTTCCCCCCTCTTTACTCATTATTCGATGGAGAAAAAAATTCACAAAGCCTGTTTAAAGGGTTTGGGATAAAATGAAATTACTTACATTTTGTATTTAGCAACTTCAGCCATTAAGCTTGCTGGTCTTTGTATTTTATTCCAAATCCCATTGGCATCTAGCCCATCTTTCCTCCTTTCTAGAGTTGGTAAATATCTTGACTGTTTGCCTCTGCTAGTTGAGAACCACCTCTCCTCCTAGATATAAAGTACTTGTAGACACTTTCCCTCTTTATCATTATGGTGTTCATCTTGGTAGAATATTTTTTTTCTCTACTATCAAAGTATAAGCTTCTTGGAAATAGGGACCATCCCCTCTCTCCCAAATAACTTTAGCAGATTGAAGCAATATGGTGTTATGATAGTGAATCCATTGAGAAATGAACAGGGGGTATTGATAAAGTTGTTTTATATTAACCTTTTTTGTGGTACTGGGAATTGAACCTGAGGGCATTCTATCTCTGAGCTACAACCTATATTTTTATTTTTATTTTGAAACAGGTTCTCACTGAGTTTTGGAGGGCCTTGCTAAGTTGGTGAGTTTGGCAGGGAACTTGCAATCCTCCTGTTTCAGCCTCCCAAGTACTGGGATTACAGGTGTGCGCCACCAATCTCGACTTGTTTTATATTAATCTTTCTTGAAACAGGTCAGTTGCTTGATGCCAAAACACACATCAAAGCAATGCTGAAGAGGACTAAAGTAACATGACCTGTGTTTTAGACCATTTAGAGGAGTGGAATGACCTCACATCCTTTAGAGCATCTTCTATGCATTTTGCCTTACTAAACTAGTAATTCTCAAAAGTTGATGTGAATCAAAACTCATATGGAGGACTTATTAAAACGAACTGCTAAGTCCCATTCTCAGAGCATTTGATATGGTAGATATACAGTGATAACCAAGGATTGGCACTTCTAGCTTCTAAGCATGCTGATACTGCTGGTCCAGGGATCACATTTTGAGAACCACTACCCTAAGCTTGGCTTTCAGAGAGTGCTGTAAGTTTCCCATTGACTTTTTCTGTCAAGTAACTGCACTACACTTATTTTGTATTGCCAGTTGATAAAGAATGCATGTAAAAATACCAATTACCAGGTGTGCTACCCAGCAGGTAGTCACTGAATTGAAGCTTTATCATTGCTAATAAGATCTGGCATCCGTATTTTTGTGTGCATTCATTATACAGAGATTTATTAAATTCCCCATCTCTGCTAGGAAATGGAGAGAAGTAGTGAGAAAAATAGTGTCCTCATGGAGCCTGCAATGTATTGAGGAAAAAGAACAGTAAGTAGGTAATTGTAAAGTTCAAAGACATGGTTACCATCTCAGTTGTGCCCCATGACCTGTGATTTTGGGCATGCTTCTCTCTTTCCACATCTGTGATGTAATGATGAGAATAATATTTGCATAGTTGCCATGAATTAAGTGAGGTATCATATGTATAAGTGCTATATATACTATCAAGTGCTATACAGATGTGAGGGTCAAACTAAGAAAAATGCTCCTAACATATGATGGAGACTATCATAGAAAATATGATTATACAAGGCATTGTGATGATGCTATGTAAGCACATTTTAAACAATCCAATGCCCAAGTGTACTTGATACTTGATATCATCATTATTGTACATGGCATTCAAACCTCCCTCTTTACGAAGTGTGAATTTATTTTGTAATTATTGTATTGTGAAGGGCATGGGTGACTATCGTTTTTAGTTGTTGCTTAGGAACTCAGAATATATCAGACACTTGGAGACTTATTCATCCAAGGAGTTATATATTAAAAATCTGAAGGTATAACTGAATAGAAGAAATAAACTGATTTTCTGGTGTGTGTGTGTGTGTGTGTGTGTGTGTGTGTGTGTGTATGTGTGTGATGATTTGACAATTTATTTTCTATTTGCTTTCCAAAAGGCTCGGTGAATTTATGTGGAGAGAAATATATTTATTTTTCACAGTGGAAGCAAAATCTGATTCAAGGACAGCTTCTTCAGATGGAAAGTGTTTTTAGACTTACATAATCCCCATGATGACCATTTTTCTTTTAATCCCTTTTCTAAGGTGCTTATATATTATGGCTTGTGAGTCAGCATTTTGGTGAGCTACAGTTCCTCCTCAAGGTATCACCCATCCCCACTCATAGTAGTAGAACGGCAACTCCACCATTATCTTAGATTTGTGTATCCTGTTTCAAATGGGAATGCCTTTCGTTCCCCCCGCCCCCACTGCTGTTGTATGTTTCCTTAGGGTGTGGAATCTTTTGTCATGGAAGGAAGCAGGATAAAATGTGCATGTACTTGATTGGGGTGAGGGACCAGGTCCCTACCATGTTAGCATCTTGAGTGGCAGGACCATGGACTGAGTCTCTTCTGAGATAAGAAAAACCTGAGAGGTTATCAAATTTAGATGTTTAACTAAACATCCTTTTAGTTCAAAAAGGAGGTAGCTATTTGCTTTCTACATATAACATAACTTGGTTGAAAAGAGGTAGCTAGCAGTGAGGTAAATATATGTCATGGCAGGTGCTCTGGGAGTACAAGTTGATGCATCTCAGAAGGAATTGTGCACGGAGAACTCTTTAAAACTAGGACAGACTCTTCTCCATCCCTGCTATTTCTTTCCTCTTTTCTTTGGCTATGGGGATTTTATCCAGTTTTGTTTGTGCAGGTTGAGTGTCTTCTCCAAGCCACAGGTTTTGGAACCAGGGGATCTGAGTTTGAACTCAAGCCCCACCTTAAGTAATTTTGGGTTGGGTTTGAATTGGGTTTCTGTTACTTGTTATCAGGATCCAGCATAATACTGGACCCTGATATTACCATTTTGCTATCCAAAGTGACAGGTTAACACAAGCCATAAAATCTCAGTAGCTTAAACCACACAGTTTTGTTGTTTGTTTGTTTGTTTATCTCACACTCTATGTGTATCTGGGTCAGTGGTAAGTTCTGGTCTCTGTCATCTTCACTCAAAACCCTCCATTTTCTGAAGTCTGATGGCTCCACAGCCAAGGGAAAGGGTCATGGCAGATCTTGCACTAGCTCTCAAAGGCTCCTGTTCAGAGTGACATAAATTACTCTGCTCATGTGTCCTTGGCCAAAGCAAATCACATGGCCACCAGAAGTTTAAGAAACCACGAAAGTATGTCCTATCATATGCTCAGAATCAGGAAAATGGGGGAAATTAATGAACATCACTCATAAATACCAAATAGTTCATACACATTGTCATTTATATAAAACACTTTAGATGGTTTTGTTGGTAAGGCATAACTGTATGAGTATATAAGTTCTGATTTAAAAATTAGCATTTTTCTACTTTTTATCATTAATTATTTTTCTTATCTGCAAAATATTTTTCTTCTCTAAGGTCATAAGGATTTCTTTTTCTTTTTTTTTTTTTGCGGTACTGGGGATTGAACCCAGGGGTGTTCTACCTCTGCGCTACACCCCCGGCCCTATTTTTTATCCTTTATTTTGAAACCGGGTCTCACGAAGTTGTGGAGGGCCTCACTAATTAGTTGAGGCTGGCTGCGAACCCGGATCCTCCGGTCTCCGCCTCCCAAGTACTGGGATTACAACTGTGCGCCACCACGCCCGGCCAGGATTTCTTTTTCTTATCCAGGTTCGGTAGCACATGCCTGTAATCCCAGTACTAGAGCTGCTGAGACAGAGAATTTCAGGTTCAAGGCCAGCCTCAACAACTTAGTGAGAACCTCAGCAACTTAGTGAGACCTTGTTTCAAAGTAAAAAATAAAAAGGGCTCAGGGTGTATCTCAGAGGTAGAATGCCCCCGCGTTCAATTCATTGTAATAAAAAGATTTTTTATTTTATTTTTCTAGTAGATCCCCCTTCTCATTTAGGTCTTTAATAAATCTGGAGTTTATCTTCTATGGAGTTTGAATTAGGGATCTATTTTTATTTTATTTATATAGAGAGAACAAATTTTCCTAATATCCTTTATAAAATAGTCTCTTTTCTTCTCTTAGGCCATCTCTAACATTTATCAAGTCCCCATACTTACTGGGAACATAGATAATTTTTATTTCCTTTGCAATGTTCTATTTCTTTCTTGTAAAAAAAACCCTCTAGAAACAAAACAATGTATGTTACTATTGAGTTGCGAATACAATAATGTTCATCAGATTACTCTTTGTAACTTTTTGCATATTTTTCCAAAATACAAATGTCCTACTGAAATTATTACCTTTTTTTAAAAAAGATTTTATAGATACTACAGATAAAATTCTGTTAAAAACTAATTTTTGCTTATCAGATTATGCTTTGCTTGAAAATACTAATATAAGAGTGTTCCAATTAAATATATAAAAACTGGGTAGACTCTGAGAATCTACTTGAAAGAAAACTGACCCCAGTTCGTTCTCTGTCTATTCTTGGTTTTAAGAATATGCTCGTGGTAGGGACTGCAGTCCTATTTTCTTCTTTCATAGGTTATTATGATTTTGAAAGTGATAACATCATGTTCTTGGCTTCAGGTAATAAAGACTAAGTTTTGGAAAAAGCCCAAGAATTGAATGTTGACCTTGGAAATGTTTCCTAAGGAAATGTGTTAGAAAAACATGTTACTTTCTTATTTTATTTAATCCATTAGCCAAAATTTTATTTCACGTGTAAAACACTGCTGTAGTTCTCCCTCATTCTTTCAACTAATTATTTGAGGCAGGAAGGAAGGAAATGATAAGGGCTGAAATGGATGTATACTTTCATATTTAGTGAATTTCATACAACTGAATATCCTGTTTGTGAATATGAGTTGAATTCAGATATTAGAGGTGATTGGTCAAGTCTAGATAGTAGTCTGAAATTAGGGGATCATATTAATCTCATTTCCTATATTATAAGGAATATTGGCTATGTTGATAGGATTTGGTCAAATATAAATACGTGGAAACTTGGCATTTCTTCTTGGCAGAAGTGCTTACTGTTGCAGGAAATAAGTGGAGGATATCATTAAGCAAAACAAAACACACCAATACTCTACACTTTTGGTGTAGCAAAGCATGGGGTGGTGATCAGGTTAGTGAAAAATGAGGACTTTTGTAGTGAACCATCTTTCCCACCAGAGTGGAAGAGCAGTGGGCTGCATATGAGACGTATGGGACATCTGAGAAGATTCATCACAAGGCCAAGTGTTAGCATGACTGAGTCTTTCACTTGGCTTCTCAAGAATGACATGAGGGAAGAAGATGATCTTCATGACACCAGTAGAGAAAGGGCAACCTTTGGAAAACTCACCAAAGGAAGCAAAGTATTTCAGTGGAGAGTTTGAGAATAGAGAAGTGTCAGGAGATGAAATTGGAGAATTCAGCAAGTCAGTCCATGCAGGTGCATCTAATCATCTCTAGGATTTTGGATGTTTTTCTGAAGGCGATAGCAAGCCACCAAAGGCGTTAAACAGATGAGTGAAATAGAGTGTCAAAAATATATTCTTGCCTGTTTGAAAAATGGATTGAAAGGGAATAAAGCTGGAGGAAATGACACCTGCTAGGGGTCATCATAGCACTGTAGAGACAGATGATGGTGTGAGGACTAGGGAATTGGAGAGGGTTGATTTGATGCAAGATGAGTCATGAAGTGTCATCAGACAGTCTTCAACTACCTGTGGGGGCTGGAGGTGCAGGAGGGTTCAAGGATTACGCCATAAGCCAACAAGTATGTGAAAAAATGTTCCTTATCACGAATGCAAATCAAAACCATGATAGATAGCACCTTACTCTAGTTAGGATGTCTATTATCAAAAAGGTAAACAATAACCAATGCTGGTGAGGATTCAGAGAAGGGAAGTCTCAAACACTATTTGTGGGAATGTAAATTAGTACAGCCAGAATGGAAAATAATGTGGAGGTTCCTTAAAAAAGTAAAGATAGAAATACCATATGATCCAGCTATCCTGCATCTAGGTATATATTGAACTGAAACAAAATCATTATATCCAAGAGATGCCTAGACTCTCATGTTTATTGCAGCTCCATGCACAATAGCTAAGATATGGAGCCAACTCAGGTATCCATCCACAGGTAAGGGAGGAAAATGCAGTCTATATACTCAATGCAATATTATTCAGCCACGAAAGAGAAATGAAGTCCTGTCATTTGTGGCATCATGGTTGGAACTGGAAGACATCGTGTTCAGTGAAATAAGCCAGGTGCAGGAAGACAAATACCACATGTTCTAACTCATTTGTGTAAGTTTAAAAAGTTGAGCTAATCAAAGTAGAGAGTAGAATAGTGATCACTAGAGGGTTAGAAAAGGAAGATGGGGGGGGGGATAGAGAGAGATCAGTTAATGGGTACCAAAATATATTTAGATAGGATGAGTTAATTCTAGCATTCTATAGCACAGTGGAGTAACTATAATCTACAACACTTTGATATATGTTTCAAAATGAGTGGAAAAATAATCCAGTTTCCCAACACACAGAAATGATAAATGTTTGAGGAGATGGAAATACTACTTAACCCTGATTTGATCGATACACATTGTATACATGTATCAAATTATTGTACCATATCCTATAAGTATTTACAAATATTATCTGTCAATTGAAAGAGATAATAATGCCATAGGTAGCAAAAATTGAATGAGTAGGCATGCTATTTCTGAGAGAAGGAAAATAATCTCTTGGCAATTATTTCCTGATTTTTAAGGGGCAAGTGTTGTACAAAGTAACTTTGTTTCTAACCATTTAACACTTTTAGAAATTAGTGGTTAAGTCCATCTTTTGCACTTACATATTTTACAATAAGACAGTGTTTTAATTTTTCATTTTAAGTGAAAGCACCTAAAGTACTAAAAAATAGTTGCGTTTCTACTATCGCCATCTAGTGGCCTCTTTTGGTTATGGTGCCTTTCGTTTCATTTTGAGCTCAAGATTTCCTTGTGGATTATATCATTCTGAAAGAGAAGATTATACTACAGTAAAGTCAACTATTAGAACATCAGGGTCTTTTTTTGGAAAATAGAGTAATTCTATGAGTACCTCTAATTGAATGCATTATACTTTGTGGAATATTGTAAAGATACTATTCAGTTTTTGTAGTTTGAATTCTACAGTTCTCCTAGAGAAGGACTTGAAACAACTTACTTTACCACCTTTGGGGGGATTTAGCAAGGAATTCACCAATAATACAATTTACCTATATCATGTCAAGTAAGAGAATATACCTTAATATAAAATATGTTGAAAAGGTAGACAAAGTTTTTTATAACTATCAGCATATATAATACCTAGTGACCTGCAGGAATTAACATGGTCACATTCTGGAGGACAGAAACGAAGACCAGAGCATGGAATTTTCCCTGGACATATAATTTTATGGGGGACGGCAGCAAAATATATTGCCTCTACCCTTCTCCGAATCCCTCCTCCCTACCCACCGCACACACATTTGTTCGATACTTCTTAGGCTTGCCTAACAAGGTCAAAGAGAAAAATTAAAACAAGAAGTAGTTTTACCTAATCGATTCCAATCATTGATATATGCTATGAGAAATTTAGAAGTATATATTTAGAAGTGTATATGAATTTAGAAGTATACATTTAGAATTATATGTATCTTTGTGGTTTAGGAGTTTATAATCTAATAAGGAAGGGACACATGGACTACTATGACATCAGAACTACATCTATTATTAGAATATATTAATAGCAGGCAAGGGAGGTGGGAGAGGGATTCTGGGAACTAAATCAACTTCAAGTCTATGCTGGAGTTTGTTGTGGGTTAAAAGTCTGACATCCACATTCTATCCAAAACATGTAATGATAAGGAAAACTATAGAACTGAAGGCAGGGATCGGACGTGTGCCAGTTACATATAATGGCATATTACATGTAATAATACCATTTACTTTTTCTAAATCTGTTCCTAACTTTTATATTTAATGACATATTATTGTACCCATGCTTTTAATACTTTGCCATTATTAACAAAACAAAGTACTTTATTTAAAGCACTTTTTAGTATACTTTCGTCAATGCCTGACCCCCCTTATTACTGCCTCCAAATTGTAGGAGACATCTTATTCATCCTAGTATCTTCCTGGCCCTATTATAGAGTTTGACATGTGATTTTAAAAAGAGACTCAATGTACTATTATGTTTCTAAATTTGTATTTCCCAAAAATTTAGTGATGAGTTAACTAATCATCAATAACCATCATAATGAATAAATGATGAATTTTGTCTTGTACTGTATATACCATAGCTCTTAGTGGCTTTGCAGACTCAGGCAAGGCAGTTTATCCTCAAAGTCTTGAGTCCCCTCTCTGTGAAGTGAGAAAGCCAGACCACATGGTTTCAAGGGTCCCCTCCAGTTCTAGCACCTTAGATTGTCACCCTTATTATTCCCCTTACCTAGTCCCCTTTGTTGCTTTTACATGAAGCAGTCTCCCTTTTCCCGGAACCCCCCCATATTCTCCATTTTCATTCCAATCCCCAATGTTTTCCTAAATGCTACTCTAACTAGACTCCTAGCTTTTGGTTTACTGGGAGCGAAACATAAACTAAGTGTTTAAATGGTATTTTTAAAAATAATTTAGCTTTTAGAGAGAGAGTATATATAAAGTGCTTTATTTTGCTTAATAATGCTAAAATATTCCAGAGTAGAAGGAACAGTGATTTCTTTAGACAATCAATGAATTTTTAGATTGTTTACAATCTTTATTATAAATAGTGTTCAATCATTATCCTTGGACATATATCATTTTAAAATGACTATAACAGAGTGCACTTTTTAATTTTTGAAGTGCATTGCCAAATTTTGCTGCATTATTTATGGCCATTCCTTTTGCCCTGTGAGCTGTCCTGGTATATTTTTCTACTGGTTTCTTTTAGTCTGGCTTTTCCTTTTATTTATTATATATCTTTTAAGGAAAAGCAATATATATATATACCACAAATAAAGCATTTTAACAACCCTAAAATGAAAATTATAGAAACTCAAAGATATTAAAATATATTCTATGATTTTTCTGTAGTCATTTAACTTATGAGTCTTCAGTCCCTCTTAATTAATTTAAGAGCTAATAGATATACTTAAGTAAAGTTAACTAAAGTTCTCTTGTAGTCAAACCTGTGATTAATATTGGTTAAGATGAACCCATTTATATTAAATATACACTCACAGGTGATTAGCATAAACCTGAAAAGAATATATAATCAAACAATTATCAGGAACAAAATATTGTATAGAGAAATAATATTTTCAAACTTCAATAGTGTTATAAAATAAAGTGAGATTTTTTTGGTAATAAGATCTGTACACACAATAAAGGTAACTAAGATAATGGCTATATTAATTTGCTTGGCTCCATTAACCATTTCACCATATAGATCAAAACATCATGTTGTACTCCTTAAATGATAAAATAAAAGCTAAGTTATTTTTCTGGCACATAGGACTTCACTTACATAACCTAGCAACCCTATCCAAGAATGATTTTATACCCATTTGAGAAGTTTCAAATACTCTTGAGATAGTCATCCTGTATTTGGATGACTATCTGTATTTGTTTTGCTAAATATGCAGTTTTAACACTGAGGAAATTTACTGAAAAAGCAGTTTACAGTGCAGCAGCATCTGACTCAGCAACGCTTACTGCTCCTTCAGACAGGATTGGCCTCCTGAGCCTGCGACTATGCATTCACGTAGGTCCCCGTGCTCAGAGGTCCCTACCCTTGATGTGATGTTCTGCTATTGCTGTCTTGAAATTCCTAATAATTTTTGAATGAAGGGTCCCACAAATTATGCTCCCAGTCCTACCTTTAGTGTAGTTTTTAAACAGTTTAAAAGAACTGTTTATTAGAAGATATACTTGAGTCAATTATTAATCAACCCTAATTATAATGAAAAATTTCCAACTGAAACAATATGACTAAATCTATTTTATTTGAAATAAGTGGCCAATGACTGATGATTGCAAATGAAATCTTTATCATTACAGAGCTGTGGGAGCAAGCCCCATGCCTCCTGGTGACTAGGTGACTGTCTCCCCTCTGGTCACTGAGGAGCATCAGGCATGGAGATCCCTGGAGGAAGTTTCCTATTATCGGATGACCATGGGCATGACAGCTTGGGTGATAATCCGAGAGCTTCTGTGTCTGTCGTTGATTCTGTGGGAAAGACGGAAGGCATGATGAGATCCTCCCAAGGGTGTTTGGGGTGCAGGGAGGTCATCAGCTCACACTGGACCAGGCGCCAGTGTAATCCATCCTCAATCGTGACACCATCTCAAAGGATCGCTTCCCTGGGTGGATGGAGTCCAAGGTGATGCTGTGAGACCATCTTTGTGGGGAGAGTGATGAGGTGGCTCCTGGAGAGGAAGGCCAACCAGGAGCAGGGGACCAGGAGCTGTCCTGGAAGGAGGGTGCCGTGCAGGCTGGAGCAGGAGGTGCCCAGGTAGCACCTGCCTCTGCTTCATGGCTGTAGATTCACATAGCATGAGCCACATAAAAGTATCAAATATCACGTGAAAGACTACTAAAGGTCAAGTTGCATATTTTTAAAAGTTTTCTTTCTAGCATCTCACCACATTTACATATACCTATCTCTGATTTTTATATTCTTACTGTACTTTTGCTTAGATTTCTTTTTTATCTTAATAGAGTATCTTTTCTAAAATTTTTTTCAACTAGGGTGAAGTAGAGAAACGCCTTGAATTTCATGTCTGAAAATATTCTAATTTTCCCCAGACACAGTTGATGTTTAACAGGACATGGTCATAGAACTTTAAGATCATGCCCCCTATGTTCCATAGTCAAGTGTCTGAGGACTGGACTTTGGGTTTTTTTTTTCTGAGCACCTGGATTTTATTTTTTAACTTTTTATGTTCATTTATTTGTGCATTGTAATTATACATTTTGATATATGTCAGGGTATGAACATCATACATGCACACATTGCACATTTTCTTCTTCTTTTCTTTGGTGGTACCAGGGATTGAACCCAGGGGCATTCTACCTCTGGGCTACACCCCCAGCTCTATTGTTTATTCTTTATTTTGAAACAGGGTCTAAGTTGCAGAGGGCCTCACTAAGTAGCTGAGGCTGGCCGTGAACCTGGATCCTCCAGTCTCAGCCTCCCAAGTACTGGGATTACAAGCATGCCCCACCACGCCCGGATGGTCTTTGCTTTTTTAACATCCTGTTTTACTGATGAGAAATTTAACATCAGTCAGATTCTTTTTACTTTACTTTTCCCCCTCTGAAATATTTTATTATTATCTTTAAAGTCACTAAATTTATCTTTAAAGTCATCAGGATATGTTTTGTTATGGGTCTTTTTGTTAATTCGGAGCTCTTTCAGTCTGATCTTTTGAGTATCTCCTCAGCTTTGGAAATTCATGTTATATTTCTCTTGATTTCCTCATCTACACTGGCACTGTATCCTCTCAAATGCTTCTTAAAAGGATGTTAGGCCTTCCATATCTTCCATATAATCCATTTGTCTTATTTCCTATTACCCAACTTGTATTTTTTTTGCTTATAATTAGATTTATTTAGTTTTATTTTTAGGTCATTAAACATGGCCTTGAATTTATTACTCAGTCCTTCCATTTATATTTTGATTTTAGCAAAATATGTTAAACCCCATGGACTCTATGTTTTCCTCATATTTCTCATTTTTCATAGCAGCACATTCTTACATGTATTGTTTGACTTCACCATATGGATTAAAGCCCTAGCTGGCAACAGCATCCATCCCTCAGACAGGGAAGACGGGATCTCAACTAGCTAGCTGCTCAGAGTAGTTCTTGAATGAATTACACTGAAGGCTTGCCCTTGGCCTCTGCTTTTATGTTTTAGCTTGAACGTTCTCTCTGGCTTTCTTAGAATAGAGTTTACTTCTTCTGTCTTGGATTGTAACATCAAACAGCTGTCAGTCTTACACCAGTTCATGTTTCTGGAATTTCTCAAGATACCTAGTTCATCGATGACACCCTTTCGTCTTTCCCAGGCTGATTGTGTTTTCATTTTTTACACAATTTTATTTTCTGTGATTTTTAGAACTTTGAGGCATGAGGGATGGGCTAGTCAATGTGTAGGTATATGAACTCATTCCACCACATTGCGCAAGAAGCCAGCATGTATTTAGCTTGTCATATAAATGTTACAGGACTACATGACCTCCTAGTAGTGTCTGGTCTGAATTTGGTGTTAAAAAACCCCATTTTGGTCAAGTAACATTATATAGTTCTATATTTCACACATAAAAATAGTCTTGAAAACAAGATGGCATGATTATTCATTGCTTCAGCAGAAAAAGAGTTTTACTGAGTGATTGTGAATCTTCCTAAGTCACATTATGGTTTCTAACTATAGTAAACTCAGTGGGACATAGTGAAGGTTTGCTGAAACTCACTGCTGTTTATTGTCTATTGAGGAATTTTACTGTTAAACACATATCTGTTTTATCAACACATATATAACACTTTTAAAACTTTATAACAAATGTGCATATATACAATTCAGCAAATACCTTTTGTGAGTAGGGGTGTTCAGTGCCCATAAATTAGAAATGTATTACCTGCAATTACTGGTGAAATCAATGTGCTCTTTTTATAAACCATAGGGAGTATTTGATGTCAGGATACTGCTTCATTGAATTATATATCAATTTTTATATCTTTTTATATTTTACTACACCTGTGTTAATTTTTGGAAGATTTTATAAACACGTGGGCAACTTTCCCAAACCTGGACTCTCTGTTGAACTCCTTTTTGTCCAACAGTGTTACCTTATTTCTTGCCTCAGCAACTCTTGCTGCGATTACCAGTAACTGCAGACTCACCATCATTTCATTTATAAGTATCCTTCTTTCTGACTACCTCGTCCTACCCTCCTGGTCGATTGCCTCTAGTAGTCCCAACCCCAACTACCCTTTGATCATACCTGGACATCCAGCCCATTAATCCTTCCATGTTTTCATTGTCCCTTGTGTCCTTGATGTATGTCCTCACTCTGCTTCACGTCCCTTTGAATTCTGGGGCCAGCGCCTAGTCATTAGAATTGCTTCCTTGCATCTTCTCTCAAGTGCCTTGCCCCCTTTTTAGTTTATCCTACTCAATTAAACTATAACCCTGCCCAAGTACAAATTTCTGCCTCCTTCATTCCTACGTGTGTACAGCGAAGCAAGATTGGAGGGAATACATGCTAGCTACCACATTAACTTGTCTTCCTTTAAATACAGGACCACAAATTTCAAGTAGCCAAGAAATCTTCACATTCTTAGTCTAGTCACTCTTACGTATTCCTGGATCACTATCTCACATCTGTTTCCCTTTTCTCAAAACCCTTAGTCCTCATCTCCCATTCCCTGTTTCCCACTTTACTTGAATAACTGAAGCAATCTGGAGAGGAAATCCAGAGGCCAGTGCCATCAGTGGTAGAGCAGGAGTATCTTTCTGTTTTGTTTACTTACTATCTGTAACACACCATGCCTGATTTATGGTGGATGCGCAATAAATATCTGTGAAACAAATAAATAGAATTTGCATTATAAAGGAAGCATTAAACATATTAATTTAAAATTTATTATTGAAAGCCGGGTGTGGTGGTGCATGCTTGTAATCCCAGTACTTGGGAGGCTGAGACAGGAGGATCCGGGTTTGCGGCCAGCCTCAGCTACTTAGTGAGGCCTCTGCAACTTACTGAGACCCTGTCTCAAAATAAATAATAAAAAAATAGGACTGGGGGTGTAGATCAGAGGCAGTATGCCCCTGGATTCAATCCCCAGTACCGCAAAAAAATATATATATATTATTGGTATTATGTATCTCATCTAACTGGCTGCCTGAAAGCTCCCTTCCTCATGCCTAAATTGGAACTCTTGGTCTACCAACTGCAACCCTCCCTTGCTCACTGTCTCATTTCACAGTGAGTGGAACCAGCATCAGCCCAGTGCTTCCAGACCAAATCCTCAGTGGGGTCATTCTTTAGGCTGATTTATCCACTCTCTCCCAGGTTAGATCTACTTCTGAAATTTGTACCAAGTCAGGCCACTGCTTTGTACTCTCATTTATATCACCACTATACATAAGTAGTCTCTGACCTTCATACGGTGTTTGGAACACATCTTTTAAAAGGGTAAACCAGTGTCACTCCCTTTGTTCACACTGTTAATTGGCTTTGTACTCCATTTGAAGTACTAATTGGACTCAGTGTCTTGGCTGAGAGGCTCTGCAAGGCCAAGCGTCTCCTGCCTCTTCATGCTATTGCATCCGTACAGCCATTCTGACAACTCTTTAGAATGTACCGAGCTCCTCAGTGCCCTGGAGTCTTGCATTTACTATTCTCCCTGTCTGGAATGCTCACATTTTGAAGGTCTGGTTCTAGTTTCATCCTCAGGTCTTAGATTAAATATTACATCCCCACAGAGGCTTTCTTAATCATCCTATATAGTACATCCCACCCCTGTTTTCTGAAACACATCACTCACTCTACATTTTTTTCTCATAGAGCTTTCCAGAATATATATTCATTTATTTTTATCTTTGACATACCACTTGCATTTGGAGTTTAATCTAGAAATGCAGACATTTACTCTATATTCATCTCACCATATGCTGAAAAGACATTTGATGAATTCAATATCCATTCTTAGTTAATTTAGAAAGCTTGAAATAAAGATAACTAGGGATAAACTTAAGTCTAAGAGCAAACATGGAAACCTGAAGAGCTTTTCAAGTAATCAGGAAAAAGACAAAAATTCCCAGTAGCTAAGACTTTTGTTCTAGAAATGATCTAGAACATTATCTAGAACATTGTTCTAGAAATGCTAGCCAACAAAGGTTCAGAAAATGAACCAAGAGTTGTAAATATCAGAACAGAGAAGTAAAATTAGTTGTACATTATCCAATTTCTACTTGACATGAAAACTAAGACAATCAGTAAAATAACCATGAGACACAATAAGAGAATTCAGTAAGGCAGTGAAATACAAAAGCAACACACAAAAATCAAAAGCTTTTCTATATAAAAATATTAATCATTTAGAAGAGTCTACTTACAATAACAACAACAGCAAGCAAATTGGAATACCTGTAACGAAAATATAGAGCAGGGTTTTCAACCAGGGTGATTTTGTTCTTCAGGGGATGTTTGCAATGTCTGGGACACTTCTGGTGGTCTCAACAGTGAACATCTATCAGGCTCTGGATGCTGCTTGGCCCCTTATAGTACACAGGATAGCCCCCCTAATAAAGAATGATCCATCCCCAAATGTCACCTGGACTTGATGCTGAGAACCCAGATATACAGGACTATTCCAGATGCAGTATTACTTAGAGTGACTGATGATCATTTACTTTATTTATCAATTTGAATATTTGTTTAATTCTTGTCTCCTCTCAAGAATATAAGCTCCCTAAACCCTGGACAGTATAATATGGTTTATTCTGATATGAGAGACTACTGCCAATATATGGTATGAAAGTGAAAGATGTATCGAGGAGACCTTTGTTATTTGTATTATCTAGGGTGTATTACCGTAAGAGATGAAACTGCAGGTTGGGAACAATTTTCATGTGGTTTTGAATGTCATAATAGAAGAAATGTATTTGTAGGTAATATGTGGCTACATAAAGTTTTTAGTAAGTATACTGGCATAATTTATTCATTTGTTCATTCTCTCCTTCAGCAAATATGCCAGGGATGGTTCTTTGATCTTGGGAAACAAAGATGTCTAGGACATGTTTTCAGACCTCAGGAACTCCACAGAGAGCTGCACTGGCCTGGTTTAATACAGCAGGATGAGTGTTGCCTACAACTGTATTTCTAGTTATTCAAACACTTACTATACCTAAGTAACTGCTTGGGGCACATTAGCAATGCCCAGAGCTATTTTTTTTTTATTTCTGTGGTTCCTATTGTCATGGTTACTTCTTTGAAGCTGTATGTAGTCAGTATCTGTGATGTCATTTGTCTGCCATTCCCTCTTTTTCTAATAACTGCCATTTCCAGAACTCACGTCGCTACTGAAGAAGCTCTGACATTCTGCATGGATTTTCTTCTCTAGCCACAGTTGACGACCCCAGCTGGGCAGCATCAATATGTGCACTGTCTCTCCTTCCTGGGAATTTTCATATTTGAGACTCAGAGAATCAGAATTCTTTTCTGTCTGTTGCCTGAGGTGTGGGAGCTTAGCAGGTTGGCATGTATGGCCTTGTAGTATCACGGCTCTTATGTGGGGAGATAAAAGACAGGGTTGGGGCTCAAGTGCCTGCCACCCAGTTGTTCCTGAAATCCAGAATCATCATCTCATTTTGTATAGATTAATTATTTAACCCACTCTGGAATCCAGGACCTAATAAATCCCCATTTTTCCCAAGCTAGAGATTTAGCCATACATGATACAATATTAACTACAGAACATTTCCCATTTCTCTAGTTGGTACTTTATGTAGCTTCCTGTAGCCTCTTTCTACTGATATTAAGAAGAGTTGTTCTTCAGCATGTGCTACCCTAGATGCTGTCTGTAGCTTTCAAATTGGCCCGAAATGGCCAATAGTGCTGTATGTACACATGGAGCCCTGGGTTATGTTCAAGAAGACTTTTTCCTCTCCTCTTCTTCTTCATCTTCTTCATCTTATGGGATAAACTTAGCAATTTTATGATCTTAGAAAAGTGACTTAAATTTTTTCTTTCCCAGCTGGCCATGGTGGCACATGCTTGTAATCCCAGTACATGGGAGGCTGAGGCAGGAGGATCGCCAGTTCAAGGCCAACCTCAGCAATTTAGAGAGACCCTATTTCAAAATAAAAAAATAGAGCTGGAGGTGTAGCTTGAAGTTTGAATACCCCAGGGTTCACTTCCCAGTACCCCCCCAAGTTTTTCAATCAGATCATTTTCAATCATGTCATTTAACATGAGCCTCGCTGTTTTGTTGCTGAGGCTGTCCTTGAACCTGCAATCCTCTTGTCTCAGCCTCCCAAGTACTGGGATTTCAGGCATGCACCACTATACCCAGCTGAAATATTTCTAAATCAAGTTATTTTTAAAAGTTAATAGATTTTATTTCTTAGAGCACTTCGAGGTTTTCAGAAAAATTTAGCAAAAATTAGAGGTTTTCCATATGCTCTTTTCTAATTAAATTTTAAGTTTATTTTTAAGTCTCCTGGGAACTTATTCTAAGAATATATTAACACATGCACAAAATGGACCATATGCATTGCGATTTGTAATAGAAGATTGAACATAGTCTATCAATAAGAGATGTGTTAAATAAACTTTGTTTAGCCATTCATTAGAATATTCTACAGTTGGCTTTTATTTCGTGTGCTGTGATATGAACGTATCTAAAGGATATGTTAATAAATGAAAAGTGAGGTATTTACAATATCTTACTTTTATATAAATGAGAAGAGAGAATGAAAACACATATTGTTCTTGAACACATTTTTTATAAATAATAGTGGAAGACTTTAATAATGGTAGACTGGATCATTTGAACCAAGCATTGAAACTAAGGAGAAGTGAAATATCTGGTCAAAACACAGAAAATATCTATTTGAAAGCTCCAGGAGTTAACAGGCTAATAAAAGATGACAGGGCCATGGTCTATGAGTGGATGGAAATTCAGATGATGAGCACTGTGTCTGGGGCCACATTTGCCCTGGAATAACTGGCCCCTCTCTAGTGCTTTGACAGGTTCACAGGGAAGGGTCAGCAGTTACACACCAGGGACTGCCAGGAGTCAGGATCCCACCCAAACCCTGTGCTTTGGCCTGGGACCCAGAATCTTAGAAATAAAGAAAACTAATTCTCACAATGACTGCATCCCAGATACAAGTCATCTGGATTTCCAAAAAAGCCCAAATCCTTGACAGTGATTAAAAAGTGATTGTAGATTGTTAATGTCCACAGATTGTAGCACCTCTTCCCACTCTCTGGAGGAAGGTGATATTACCCCAGGCCTCAGATCATTCCTAAAATCATCAAGTGCAACATCTGGCATACAATAAAAATATAACCAGGTGCAACATTGACAAGAGCCAGAAATTAATACAATAGAATTAAACAAAGAGAGTCTAGACACAGACATCGGTTCCTTTTTTATAACTTTTATATCTTAGATGAGATCTTCTGCTTTTCCATTTATTTCAACAGGATTTATAATGATTGTTTAACCATGCCTATAACAGCTCCTTTAAAATCCCTGTCTGATTTTTTTTTTTTTTTTTT